>JBAMJV010002358.1:0-271352 GCA_037951105.1 Echinarachnius parma | reverse complement strand
ACATAACAGTTATGCGGTGAACATACTGAATTAAGCTGACATCACATGACTGAGTTTAGCCAATCAATGACTCGTATTTGACCCAGTCAGATAACATATCAATTGAACAATTATAACCATTATCATTATCATACATGCCATACCCAAGGATCCTTCCGAAGTCAGCTTCTTGATAAGACCCGTAATCGCCCTCTCCTCGGCCACTGCCATCGAGTGCGTACTGGAAGCCGTGGCCAGAGAACCGGTCATCAAGTCCGTGACCAGTGTGTCATAGATGAAGTAGACGGTCGACGGTCGGTACACCCGGAGTTCGGACACGTACTCCAGTTCGCGGCACGACCGTTTAACCTGCATGGATAGTCATATGCACGAATTATCATAAGTAGCACAACTTTAGTCCAGGCTAATACGACGGAAATTACCAGTAACCGTTCCAACCATATCAAACCTCCTGGAACTGACTAGTCCCTTTGATTTGCTTTTATTATCAATGCAAATACGTATGCAAAGGCATCCAACAAAGTATCTTTTGACATTCCAGTCATAGTATAACCGGTCACCAGTAATATTGCGTCCTGGATCATGATCAACCAGGACATAACTGGAGACCAGGAAGTGTTTCTCCCTGTTTCACAAAGATTTAAAATTGAACTTATCTCTAAGTTGTACCTTACTATAATGGAAAGCCGTTAGTTTCTTTTTAAAATTGTTAACAGTTCTTTTGAAAAGGCATACATTTTGATAAAAATTAGTGATATTTTGTATTATTAAGGAGCCTTTGAATTATTCAAATAAATTTGTTTTGAAAGCCCCAAATATTTATATTTCTTTGTTCTTGAATATGTTTTATACCATACACACACTAAACACCCATGAATGCGTGCAAATAATACACAAATGAATCCAAAAGCTGGTATTCGGTGTGGAAATACCAGAGGAGGTATTAGAAAGAAGTCATTCATATACCTCATTGAAATAACACACACAATCATACCAAAATACAAACGCACGCACAAACACACAGAAACGAAAACGTATCTTACTCTTGCAGGTTCGGTCTGATTTATTACGGGAAGGCTCCTAGTGACATCTTGATTATAGTCCCACGCTTTTTGTGCATCTGTGTGCATTTGAAAATAAAATTCGACAATTAAACTTGAGAACAATGGGAAAAGATGCTGCAATTTAATTCTTAATCAGTTTGTTTTCACTGAAGTATATGTTGGTGTATGTAAAGTTTACATGATAAAGTTTCACATGTGGTATGCGCGTCAATATATATACAACACACAGATATAAAATGAATTGCACTTTCTAAATGTATGCTTATGTTCTAAGTTTTTTAATTGCAAAGTGGCTAACACTATGAATATTACAACTTGTTCCACCGGGTGGCATAGCTACAAGTACCGATTTAGCTAGAAAGAGACGTTAGCATTCCCTATCAACTATGCGTGACCATGATGACGGCTTCGATACAGCCGGCCAAAGCGGCCCCGCCCTTTTGTTGTTAACTCAGGATGGGAGTGGATAGTATGACGTCATAATATTAAAGAAGAACCCCTCCGAGTTGGATTTTGCTGACTACCCCCGCCCCCGCCTCGTCCGATTATTACACGGTTCTACGGTCATATCGCTTGTAGGGATATCCCCGAAAAATACTTCACCTTTGTCAAACAATATCTGATTGGCATTCCTTCTGTTCCTGCGTCTAACGCTATGAACGCCCCTCGCCTGTACGCAAGGAATGGAACCTGCGAAATAGTACAAATTAATTAAGGAAATTTGCGATTTGTTCAAGGAAAGCGGTAATATAAATGACGAGACATGGAATGGCTCACATATTATGTGGATAATTCGGGGGACGGGAGAGAATAAGGAAAGAATTAAATAAAATCGAATTAATTATTTTTGTGTTTGAACAATATCTTCAATAGTAATGGTAAATTCAAAAAGGGTTCATTTTTCGTATTATAGTCTGTTAATTCGAGACAATGCATTATCATTATTTCGAATAAATAGGTCCCAGTGTGATTAGCTTTCAGTGAGAGAATACAAGTTTTTGTTTCTAAGAATTTAGCTTGACTAACTGTACTTTCCCTGTAAGTATATTTGTAAAAGTTCAAATTAAAAATGTGATAATATTTCTGAGAGTAAAACATTTGAATAGGTCTGCTAAGTTTCCAATTATCAATCTTCCCTTAGAAACAGGCTCGAAATTAACCTTCCCCAAGATTATAAATAGGCTCGCAAGAACAACTTACACCACAACATTCTAAAAACAATTGTTTTGACCTGGAATCATAAGCGGTCTGCCCATGCCAAACATAATAGTTACACACCAGTCCTAATTAATTTGATTTGAAAGTGACATTATACTAAATCATATCATTTTTTTGTTTACAGGTGTCTATATCGATTAAAGAGATATTACTTCATAAACATTTAAAGTTGAATTTGATTTAATATTTTCACTAAGTAAATTCCATTCTTTAATAGCTTAGTATATGGGTGGAGTTAAATGCACACGCTGTGTATTCATGTTTGAATACTCACATTGGATGTGTTTTACTTTGAAAATAAAACACATCAAATGCAATATATCAAAACATTAATTTTTGAGTATTAAACAATTCACTTTTTTGTTTTATTTAGCCCATTCGGGCAAATAGAATAATGGTGTGAACATTTCTCACGGGCTAGCGGATATCAGGGCTAATTGATTTGTTTCAATAAAAATAGGATACTTACCCAATAATACAATGACCACTGTCGTAGAGCATAACAAATTAACTTGGTACTTCGTCATGATTGTCCCTAAACATCTGTTGTTCACTTTTATTCGGAATTATTTCTTTAAATCCGACCAAAATACTCCTAGCTTTTGAAATTCACATAGGCTAACTCGTGATACATCAGGCACACGTACTCGGTGAGTTAATCAACGTACATGTTCGTTGCAAATATGAAGCCAAAATAATACAAGTATAGTGATCGTATAAATAGTCTTCAATGAAAACTTGCGTTGCTCATTATGACTCATCGTGGTATGTTCTGTTATTCTATAATATAAATAAAAGCACACAAGCCATTTTTTTTTAAATCTGGATTATTCGGTGTGGTATAATTGGGCCGGGCGCTTTATCATTCGTGCGGAAAGTAATTCTGTGCATTATAATTTATGTCCCCCAATTGTCCTTATTGTTGCCTTCGATCAACGAACTTTAAATTTGTTCCTGTGTCAATAAAAAATATGACACTATCACACCGTACAATTCGGTTCAAGGCCAATTGCACAATCTTAATTATCATGTACAGTCAAACCTGATCGAGTAAACAACAAAAGGGCGGGGCCGCTTTGGCCGGCTGCATCGAAGCCGTCATCATGGTCACGCAATTGATAGGGAATGCTAACGTCTCTTTCTAGCAAAATCGGTACTTGTAGCTATGGGTTATCAACCCGGTGGAACAAGTTGTAATATTCATAGTGTTAGCCACTATGCAATTAAAAAACTCAGAACATAAGCATACATTTAGAAAGTGCAATTAATTTGATATATGTGGTGTATAATGTTATTGACGCGCATACCACATGTGAAACTTTATCATGTAAACTTTACATACACTAACATTTACTTCAGTGAAAACAAACTGATTAAGAATTAAATTGCAGCATCTTTTCCCATTGTTCTCAAGTTTAATTGTCGAATTTTATTTTCAAATGCACACAGATGCACAAGAAGCGTGGGACTATTATCAAGATGGCATTTTTAGGGGCTTTCCCGTAATAAATCAGACCGAACCTGCAAGAGTAAGATAAGTTTTCGTTTCTGAGTGTTTGTGCGTGCGTTTGTATGTTGGTATGATTGTGTGTGTTATTTCAATGAGATATACGAATGACTTCTTTCTAATACCTCCTCTGGGTTACTAATTGTGGCAAGTCTGTTTTCAAGTATCTAGCAAAATAAAACAATCCGTGGTTGAGCTCGTTTTATAAAACAAATAATACTACGGCCTTATTATCGTGCATCATGTAAATGCATCACACTCTCGGGCTATGTTAGCTGTGCGCATGCGCACTCGGCTTACGCCTCGTGCGTAATGCACAGCTAACATAGCCCTCGCGTGCAATGCATTTACACAATGCACTCCAGACCGTGTATTATTTGTATAGCATTGCACGCGAGGGCTATGTTAGCTGTGCGTTGCGCACGAGGCGTAAGCCGAGTGCGCAAAGCAACCACGGATTGTTTTATTTTGCTGGATTATTGAAAACAGACTTGCCAAAATCTGTAACCCAGACTATCTACCCTTTAGAGTGTGAATTTATTAGGAATTTACAAAATTCATCAACACTTACTGCACTCGCTTCACTGAATTTGACTCTGCAGATCAAATGCAGTTGATGGGATATTGCCGAAGAACAGATAATTTACAAAACGAAGCATTTTACATCTTTTTTTTTCTCACTTTCGCAAGATTGTCTTCGTAGAACTATGTAAACAAGCATTGTGACGTCACGGGGTTGCACACCTTTGGCACGATGGTTGCGCGGTATCGGCACGGTGGTTGCGCAGTATCGGCACGGTGGTGCAGTTGGTGAAAAGTAGTCAATGCCCACGTGATCGGTATTAGCCAATCACGTTACTGAATTAACCGGAGCCGTTTTATAATCTAGAATATAAATAAAAGCACACAAGCCTTTTTTTAAAATCTGGAATAGTCGGTGTGTTATAATTGGGCCGGGCGCTTTATCATTCGTGCGGAAAGTAATTCTGTGCATTATAATTTATGTCCCCCAATTGTCCTTGTTGTTGCGTTCGATCAACGAACTTTAAATTTGTTCCTGTATCAATAAAAATATGACACTATCACACCGTACAATTCGGTTCAAGGCCAATTGTTGCTCATTGTGTCAGTAATTACAATTAACCTCATGACTATGTGGGAGTGTCGTGCTATATAGTCATGTTGTTCGGGCCTTCGTTTTTGAATACGAATGTCGTCAGTCGTGGGTTCAATTCCCCGCCGCGGCACGTGCATTCTGTAACCCAGGGGCGTCGATCACGGAGGGGATGGGGGGATATATCCCCCCAATATTTCAGGTGGGGGGGATGGCCTGTATTATCATCCCCCCAATATTTGGGGTTCAAAAATATATAATAACATTAGAATTAAGAAGCATTGTCCCCTCTCATGAATGGAAGTTGTTACTATAGTCTTCTTTAAACCACTTTTTAATAATGCTAAACTGCCTAAATCCAAAAATTTCCGGGGCTGCGCCCCTGTAACCCCCATTAAGGTTATTTGACCCAGTCCCAGCCCTGTACTCATTAAATAGTTTTATTCAGGACTTCTCTCTTGGCAAACTTTCAGGCGATCCTGGCCCACTGTGCGTCCGCATGCGCTTCGCTCACTAAAATTGAGCTAACTGTTCAATAGATAATTGTATTTCTGGATATTACAAATCCCAAAGCTTCCGGGGGCTTCGCCCCCTGGACCCCCAATAAGCTTTCCAATGTGGGTATCCCTTGACTTATTCTATTCAGGGTTCCATCAGGATGATTGCAATCGACAGTATTTATCTATCAGACTAAAATTCATCCATACTTGGACAGTGTCCTCATCATAGCAGGAGCTTGCAATGTGCACTTAATAATCTTCCAATCTCTAAACAGCTAAATCAAAAGCCAATTAACTAAAGAATAGTTAACTCTATATTTACATATAGACAACATATTTATATCTGGATATTGCAAATCCCAAAGCTTCCGGGGGCTCCGCCCCCTGGACCCCCAATAAGCTTCCCAATATGGGTATCCCATGACTGATGCTATTCAGGGTTCCATCAGATGCTTGCAAATATGTATCTACAAGGCTAAAGTTCATATTGGACAAAGCCCAGCTCATAACATGATGCTTGCAATGTACACTTAATAATCTTCCAATTTCTAAACAGCTGAATTCAAAAGCTTTGGGGCCCCCTAACCCCCCCCCCCCCCCCCCCCCCCCTCGCTTCACTCCCTCGCCAGAGATGGTCAAAATGACGAATCATCCCCCCCCCCCCCCCCCCAATGGCGAGAAGAAATCGACGCCCTTGCAGTGTAACCCATACTGGAACAAAAGAAGTGTATTTTCCCCATATCCTGCTTGGCACTAGTCATTCTAGTCTATCTTTAAACTAAATTGTTAGTAGATATTTTGTGTGTAATTCAATATACCATCTATTCCAACGCATCGCAATTCGTCATGCTCTTAAAACTTCATGGATCATGACCCTGGCTGGTGTTAGACCGCGGGCCGAACCGTGAAAATCGCCTTATTTCTTGACTTTCGTGCCTCACCTCTGGTATCTACCTGAATTTGGGCATGGGGGTAATGAAAAAATCACTGAACACGAATTTAAGCCTCGTCATGCTCAAAAGATGCAAATTTTTTCAAAAAGTGGGACAAACTTTACAACACTCTCTGAAAAGTAATCCAATCCCAGTGTATCTCTCATTAGAACGTAACGCTGTCCCATAAGCTAGAGCTAATCAGATTGCTTGTTTTATCGTTGTGCTAAAAGTGTATTTTTATGCGATGTGATGACCCAAACCCAAACTTTATCTGGATTGTGTTGTATACATGGAATCTCAACTCACAGTAAATTAATTCGTTTAGACGAATTAATTATAAAGAGCTAAGGAAGGACTACCACTTTGAACAATTACCAAAAACACATTTGAAGTTGAAAACTATTTTACGAAAAGAGACAGATACGCCGCTAGCACTTCGTCTAATTAACGAAGATCAACAGGCTATTGCCGCGTGAGCTCCGGGGTGACAGGGAGGCATACTCACCCCTGCAAGTCAAGGGGCTTACTGTATAAGCCCCTTGCACTGGTATACAGTATTTCCAGTATGTGAATAATCAATACTGATATGCTAGACTAGAAAGTTATTCAAATGCAGACAATTTGTGATATGTATCAGTAGAATTAGTCTTTACTGTAATACATATCTAAAAAGGAGTCTGACTAAGGTCAGAAGAAGACCTAGACACCCTCCTTGAAGAAATAGAGAATGTGAAGTGGCATATTATAGGACTCGCAGAAACAAGAAGACCACCAAACCTCATTAAGTTAAATAGGTGTGGCCACACATTGTTTACTACCTCTGCAACCAGAGGAAATAATGGAGTAGGATTTCTGGTTAATAAGAACATTGAAATTAATATACTGGAGTATAAAGAAATATCAGACCGAATGGCATATTTGAAATTACAAATTAATAAGCAATACACAATGAAGATTATTCAAGTCTATGCACCCACTTCAGCTCACGACGACGAAACAGTAGAAGATTTATACACTGACATAGACCGGATAATGGCAACGGAAAATACATCCTTCATAGTCATGGGAGACTTAAATGCAAAGATAGGAGTGAGAGAAGATCAGGAAGAGAATGGTGTAGGTCCATTTGGGATAGGTGACCGGAACAAGAGAGGGGAAAGGCTTTTAGAATATGTTGCAAGCAGAAGGCTTTTAGAATATGTTGCAAGCAGAAACATGGTGATTGGCAATACATGCTTTAAGAAACCAAAGGACAGATATTGGACATGGGAAAGTCCTAATGCAGCAACCCATAATATGATTGATTACATCATTACGGACCACAAGAGAATATTGATGGATGTAGGGGTTATACCGAAGGTCGACACAGGCAGTGACCATAGATTTGTTAGAGCAAAAGTAAGGATCAACAAGAAGATGGAAAGGATAAGAAGAATGAAGATATCAAGGAAAAGACATATTGACTTGGGAAAGCTTTCAGAAAAACAACACCAATTCCAACTTGAATTAGAGAACAGATTCTCAATTCTAGAAGACTTTGTAGGCCATGAGCCACTTGATGATGCATTTGAACAAGTAACAAGTACGATTATGGAGGAAGCAGAGAAGCTAGCTAAAGGTAAAAAAGAGATAGTAAACACAAACAATAGCAGCGCGGAAGATATTCGAAAAATGAACGAAAAGAGAAAAGCTCTCAAACCCTTCAGACAGACATCTGCACAAAACCAGATCGAGTATACAGAACTAAACAAGACAATCCGCAAGATGAGAAGGCAGCAAAAGAGACAACACAGGACCAAGATGGTGAAAGAGGTGCTGGAAAGCAATAAAGGGCCCAAAATCATCAATCAAAAACTGGAGGGAGGAAAAAAGCTCTTATCATCACTGAAAACAAAAGATGGGACAGAAGTTAACGACAAAGACAAAATCACAGAAACCATTGAGGAATTATATAGAGAACTGTATGATACGGATAGACCAGATTTGAGAACAGAAGAAAATTGGAATGAAAAAGCGGATAGTGTACCACCCATTGAGAAAGACGAAGTGCAGAAAGCTCTAGATCACATGAAGAAAGGAAAGGCTCCTGGAGAGGACCAGTTAACCGCTGACATATTGAAGCTGGGAGGAAAGAGTACTGTCGACATCTTGACAAAATTGTTCAACAGGATCCTTCAACTGGAACAAGTTCCTACTCAGTGGAATGAATCTAAAGTTATTATACTGTTCAAAAAAGGAGATACAAAAGACATAAAGAATTACAGACCCATTAGTTTACTACCCCACATGTACAAGGTTTTCACAAAAAATTATTCTTGCAAGAATCCAAAGACAGCTAGATGAAAATCAGTCAAGAGAACAGGCAGGCTTTCGAGCAGGATTCAGAACATCAGACCATCTACACACTTTAAGTCAGATCATTGAAAAGGCGAAGGAATATTGTTTGGACATTTGTCTTGGATTCGTAGATTACGAGAAAGCCTTCGATAGTTTAGACCACCAGTCACTATTAGATGCTCTACAGAAACAGATAGACGATAAGAAATACATCCGCCTCATCAAAGCTATTTACAAAGACCGTAGCGCCGGGATTCATCTGGAGAATACGACTACCAATAGTTTTAAAATCCTAAAAGGTGTCAGACAGGGTGATCCAATCTCTCCGAAACTCTTTACAGCAGCCATGGAAGACGTCTTTAGAAACCTGGATTGGCAATCGAGAGGAATTAAAATAAATGCGGAATATTTGAATCATTTAAGGTTTGCAGATGACATTCTGCTTGTTAGTCATGATCCTCTGGAAATACAGACGATGATCCAAGAGTTGAGCGTAGAGAGTAAAAAGGCAGGACTCAAAATGAACACTAAAAAGACTAAAGTAATGATGAGCAACCAGCTACAAGACCATACAATTGCAGTTGATGGCATGACAATTGAGAAGGTGGATAGTTACACATACCTCGGTAAAAACATCACTCTTGAAAATGAAACAGCAGGAGAAGTGCGACGAAGAATACAGCTAGCTTGGGTGAAATTTGGGAAACTCAGCATTATACTCCGAGATGAGAATCTTCCAATCTCCCTCAAAAGACAAATTTTCAATCAATGCATAATTCCGGTACTATCGTACGGGGCAGAGACTTGGGCAACAACTAAGACATTGGAAAAGAAGCTTAGAGTCACGGAAAGAGTAATGGAGAGGATTATGGTAGGAGTTACAAGAAGAGACAAGGTCAGAAATGATGACTTAAGAAAGAAAACAAAGGCCAGGGATATTATACAGGAAATAAAAACAAAGAAATGGAGATGGGCAGGCCACCTTGCAAGACGTAAAGATAATAGATGGACACATAATATAACTAACTGGACACCAATAACACAAACCAGACGAAGAGGCAGACAGTGTAGACGTTGGATGGATGACATCAAAGAATTTGGGGGTGTTACATGGATGCGACTAGCACAAGATAGAAGAAGATGGAATGGTGATGAAGAGGCCTTCCTTATGCAGTGGAGAGACATAGGCTAGATAGATAGATAGATAGATAGATAGACCTCTTGGTAGAAAATTAAAATCCAGAGTTGAAATCCAAAAAGAATTGAGAAAAAACTATCCAAACTTCCTGCCTATGAGTGCAGTCCCCACAGCCAGTAATACACATGACTGTTACACACACACACACACACACACACACACACACACACACACACACACACCAGTACATAGAGCAATACATAGCGCCCTCTTTTGACCAGTGCAGTACACTGTAAGATACTGTACAGTAGTCTAGAGTAGATAAGTACAGAAATAACCTGAATTCTGCGTAAAAAGTGGACTAAAACTCAAAATAAAACCACCTATGGATAAAGTGATTATTTAGTCATGGATTCACATCAATGAAGGTGAGTTTAGATTGCAGATTTATCTTGTTTATATTTTTTCTTTCTTTTCTGGTTGTCTCCATATGCCACAGTGCACAACACATTTCTTACTGTGGCACATACAAAATAGGCTACACCTGAGGCATACTGTAATCGCCATCAGCATGAGTGTGGGAGGTAGTCCTTATCTTCAGTTTACCACAAATGTAGAAAATTAAACAGAAAAAAGGCTTTCCTCCCATATTCGTGCTGGTGACGTTTGTGTTTTGCCTCCCTGGTGCCTCCTTTCGTAGCCGATCGACCAGTGCCCTGAAGGCCCGGCGCGCCGCGGCGGGAGAAGCATGTTGATGTAACGTACATCACATAATTTGAACGATAAAACAAGCAATATGATTGGCTCTTGCTAACGGGATCGCGTTACGTTCCAATGAAAGATGCACTGGGATTGGATACATTTCCGAAGAGTGTTGTAATTTTTGTCAATTTTGTTCCACTTTTTGAACAAAATTGCAACTATTGAGCTTGACGAGTTTTGGAATGTTATTGTACAACATATGTAAAAAATAAGATAGATATGGGAGATGAGGCACGAAACGAACGAAGCGGTCTATGTCGCTATTATCATGATTTTTGTTTGCATTGAACAATACTCGTTGATGTGACTAGCTTCTATTAGACAAAACAACATCATATTATGGACCTTACTTGCATGTAAACTCTGCCCGGGTTAAGTACACGTACCAATTGGCGTAGCAGAGGGGAGGGCTCCTGGGCCCACCCCCCCCCCCCCCCCCCCCCCCCCCAAGCTCTCGGCCCTTTCTGTTGTTGGGCGCTTTTAATAGCTACAAATCCAAAATGTTTCTAGGTCCCTTCCAGAGGCGCCGATTGTAGCCCCATTGCATGTAAGAGCCCCCCCCCCCCCCTCCCCCCCACCCCCTTCACCCCTCCTTGAGAGATTCTTGGCTACTCCACTGTACGTACCTGGTTACCAGTAAATATATACATCGTTATAATATATATTATTCGAATGTTTTATTATTTCCATTTTCAAAAGGGATTGTGGTATAATTTAATTTGACTATTATAAGGTATGACTAGTCAAACGATAGAATATTAAAGGGACGATTAATATATCACTGTATTGAAATATTTTCGATTTATCCCTGAACTGTCTGTGGTCACAATAAAAGAACTCCTTTCGCATCGGTTACTATATCACATAGCAAAATACTATTGGGCCCATCTCGGTTTTATCTAACAACTGGGCTGGTATATATGGCCCCATCTGGGAAGCATATCTGGGTTCCATAATGGGACTGGGGCCCACTTGCCCCAGATGGGACCCATTTACCGTTTGTTACCGTTACGTGGGCACCATGTGGCCAACATATGGGCCATGTGGGTTCTGGGTGCATGGGAAAGCCCATCTGGTATATGTATGAGTTTTATATGGGGCATATAGACAAACAAATTTAAAACATTCATAGCACAGATAGCCTGTATTAATGTTACAAATTCACCAAATGTACATTTCATATTTGAATGTTTACATATCCACACCAAGAGTGTATTATTTTAATATTTTCCTACATATCATAAGCAATACAAAATACAACTTATACATATATATGATTAAATAGCAACAGGCAAACACACAAACCAAATAATTGTGTATTCACAAACTTATTGCACTTTCTTTGTACACGGCTTAAATTATCCCGTAGACAATTTAACATCTGAACACTTCAATCGTAAATATCTTTTGGACATATTGTAAATTCGAAACTGTGCTTTTATTGGTAATATGAATATGACAAGGTATGAGAGAACCACTAGAGTTCCAAGTATGTTTCAAGGAGTAGAGCAGATAAGTGTAAAATTTCATGGAAATAGTTCAAAGTTTGATACAAGCTACAACAATTGGTATGCAGGGTACATTGGGGACACTTTTAAGTAAAAACAAATACACTTAGACAAGCAAAGAACCACCGTGATGGCCATTTTCCAAGATGGCCGCCAAAAAGCTACTTTTTGATATAAAAATTGACTGAGTTGACCGATTTGAAAACTCAACACAACTCAACGCAGTATGAAGACCAGCTATTGTCTAGGACGTACGCTTCGGCCGTGTCTTTATTGTATCCAAACGTTGTTTGATATATATTTAGAAAGAACATATTATGCTGTCTTCATATCCATCCCCTACCTACCATGCCTTCGAACCATTCAAGACGCATGATCTGTAGGCCTACATCTCAGTGTGAACATAATAGTTTAGCAACGTGAACGTATACTAGATCCTCGGTGTCTGGCAACAAGTGGTCTCCGTTTTTCTTCTGGGACTGTCTCATCCATTTCCTGGGATACGTTAATAAGCTTGCCCATTCTCTAATTGAAGTGGGACTGATCGAGCTTGCACTGCTTGCTCATGGCGGCAAGTCCAATTGGCAGTTCATCTTTACATCCAGAAGGTTCCTCACACTCGAGGAAATGATGACCCTGGAGTGGGATATTCCATGTTTCAGAGACTGAAATACTTGGATCCAAAGGTGATAGCTCAGTGATCAGTGTCCGAGTCCATTTACATGGTGTGGCTTCCTGTAATAAATTACCCTTACATCCCAACCTAAACCACATAGAAGCAAACAAAAGACTAAACTCTTATAAGATTTGTTTTGGTATACATCATAAAAAGGACCATGGCGTTGCCAGTCTCATGCTATGAGCCTATACTGGGGGTGGGGGAAGGTGGAGGTGGAGATTGGTGCAAGATTATAGCCTACCAGGAATTATGCTACAGTCACATTTGCTCTACGGCGAGCGTACGGCGGCCGTACGCCCCCGAAATCGAGAGAAACGTGCGGCGGCCGCAGAAAATCTGCGGTGGCCGCAGGGTCCCCGTACGGTGTAATCGTATATTTTACAGGCCGTAGGGGTCGCCGTAGAATTATAACTAAAAGTTATAACTCTTTTTCATTTCTACGGTCGCCGAAGCAATTATACACGCCGTAGCCATGGCTACCACTCCTATACTCTATATGGGTGTAGTTGTAGCGTCAGTCTGGCCGCACGGTTGCCGTATGGCCCCCCTGCGGCCGCCTTGCGGTCGCCTTGCGGGCGCCTTGCGTCTGCCTTGATATTTGTAACATACGGCAACCGCAGGGACGCCCTAAGGCAACCATGCGTCATCACTATGAAGACCGTACGGCAGCTGCAGATTTTCTGTCTCCACAAATTAAAGAAACGCCGTGCGGCGGCCGTGGCAAATGTGACTGCTAATGCATGTGACCGTAGAAATTCTACGGCGGCCCTATTTTTGTAATTGGCCGTAGAAATTTGAGACCGTACGGCCGCCGTGTCAAATGTGACTGAGCCATTATTGGGGCAATTACTCATTGAATGAAAAATGGACTCATAGCGTGTTAATATAAGTTTTTAAAATTATTTGATTTTCTGCCGATATATATACACAGGTCCAGGGCATAATCTTGTTGTATACTAAGCCCTATAACACATATCAAAATATTTAGAATGCAACTAAGTAAGCTATTTGTGTGGTTTAAAGGGATCTAGTAACGTTGTTGGCAAGTTCAAAAAGTGATTCATAAAGTGTGTATTAGTGTGATATGATACGTCCACAAAGTAATGTGGACAATTTCACGTTAATTGCATGTTTTTTGGACGTAAATGCGCAAAAATGCAAAGTGATATTCACTAACTTATTGCACTTACTTTGTACATGGCTTAAATTATCCCGTAGACGGTTTAACATCTTAACACTTCAATCGTAAATATCTTTTGAACAAAATGAAAATTTGAAAAAACCGAAACCTGTCCCGTGCTTGTATTGTTTATATGAATATGACAAGGTATGAGAGACCCACTAGAGTCCCAAGTAAGTTTCTAGCAGTAGAGCAGATAAGTGTAGAATTTCATGGAAATCGTTCAAAGTTTGATACAAGCTACAAAATTGGTATGCAGGCAATCTTGGGGACAATTTCCAGTAAAAACAAACACTTAGACAAGAAAAGAACCACCGTGGCGGCCATTTTCCAAGATGGCCGCCGAAAAGCTTTTTTTTAATATAGAAATTGACTGATTTGGCCCATTTTAATAATATTGGTGTCGATTTATATGTTTCTTGGTAAACATCATAAAAAGGACCATGGCGTTGCCAGTCTCACGCTATGAGCCTATACTGGGGGTGGGGGAAGGTGGGGGTGGAAATTGGTGCAAGATTATAGCCTACCAGGAATTAGTGGGGGCAATTTACTCATTCAATGAAAAATGGACTCATAGCGTGTTAATATAAGTTTTTAAAATTGTTTGATTTTCTGCCGATATACACAGGTCCAGGGCATATAGCCTGTTGCATACTTAGCCCTAACACATACAAATATATTTAGAATGCAAATACATAAGCTATTAGTGTGGTTTAAAGGGATCTAGTAACGTTGTTGACAAGTGCAAACAAGTGATGAGGGATTCATAAAGTGTGTATTAGTGTGATATGATAGGTCCACAAAGTAATGTGTGAACATTTCACGTTAATTTGATGTTTTTTGGACGAGAAATGCGCAAAAATGCAAAGTGATATTCACTAACTTATTGCACTTACTTTGTACACGGCTTAAATTATCCCGTAGACAGTTTAACATCTGAACACTTGAAACATAAATATCTTTTGAACAAAATGTAAATTTGAAAAACAGAAACCTGTCCCGTGCTTTTGTTGTTTATATGAATATGACAAGGTATGAGAGAACCACTAGAGTTCCAAGTAAGTTTCTATAGTATTGCAGATAAGTGTAACATTTCATGGAAATCGTTCAAAGTTTGATACAAGCTACAAAATTGGTATGCAGGCAATCTTGGGGACACTTTTCAGTAAAGAAAACACTTAGAGAAGCAAAGAACCACCGTGGCGGCCATTTTTCAAGATGGCCGCCGAAAAGCTCGTTTTTTATATAAAAATTGACTGAGTTGGCCCATTTGAATAATCTTGGTGTCGATTTATATGTTTCTTGGTATGCTGAAAACGAGAGTGAATTATATACGGACCCATTTAATGGCAAAACCACCATTTCCAAGATGGCCGCCCAAAAGCTACTTTTTGATATAAAAATTGACTGGGTTGATCGATTTTTAATAATCTTGGTGTCGATTTATATGTCTCTTGATATGCTGAAAAAGATTGTGCAACACACGGACCTATGCAATGTCGTATCTAAGGGTTAAAGGGCGTATTACCCCTCTTTCTCTCCTGAAATCGTGAAATGTCATTCGTTCTTGATTTTGGGATAGGCTGCTCCCTTATTGAGATTTCTTACCCTTGAAAAATGTCTTTGCCTTACCCCAGACTACCCCCCCCCCCCCCCCCCTCTCTCTCTCTCTCTAAGCTAGAACCCGGCCAAACCCCTGGCCCCCTGAAAATACCCATGACATGTATATTATAAAGATAATAGTATGATTTAAATCAGGCAATGCATTAGGAGTTCACGTTCAGCATACATAAAACAGCATTTTATAATCCAGATCTACTCACATGTTTAGATTAAACAACCTTCCGACCCCTCCTCAGTAAACATATGGGTTGACGCTAGCTACGCTATGGACTTTTCTATAATGTATACCAAAAGAAAAAAAACTGTACAGTTGTTTGCAGCTCCTTAATTATCAACTTTGGGTCATAGGGGTATAATATTACAGGCAGTGACGTAATGACCACAATGTTCGTATAGCGTAATAACAGGGTTGCCAACTTTGAGCAAGAGGTGAATCTGGGAATTTTTCGAGGGAGCGAATTAGCGACCAAACCCGAAGGAGCGAAGCGACTGAGCTGGGGGAGGGTGTGGGAGGGGGGGGGGGGGGGGTGTTCCCTTCTCCCACGGTAGGGAGCTTTTGCATTTTGAGACATAAAACTGTGCAATCTGGTGCATACCTAGGAAGGAAATTCGGACTTGACGCCACATAATGTACTATATGTGGGTAGGTGCGTCATGATTCTATCGACTGGAAACAAAAAGTTTTATTTGTTTTGTAAATAGCAACAGCCAAACACAAAAAACAAATAATTGTGTATTCACAAACATATTGCACTTACTTTGTACACGGCTTAAAGGGATAGTTGAGTATTGGTCAAACTTAACTTTAGTAACCAAAACCTGCACCATTACGGTACAAAGTAATATTTATAATTTCACCATGCTCGAAAAGTATACACAATTACAAACGACTAAGTAAAACCCCTGTTATCATTAAAAAAGAGCCGTTACAACTCAAGAGGGCGCATTTAAAAAAATCACTGGTTTTAGCATTTTTCATACAAAATTGTGCATTTAATGTTTTGTTAAAATAATGATTCAATAGAGATATCATCATCGACTTTTTAAAAACCTATTCAGATTTGTTTCCAAGTAGTTTTTAAGCATTTTTAATTTTTTTTCTAAAAAGTCTAGATATCCCCCGGTGATTACCGGTGAAGAATCTTTTGAATAAAAATATGCTTTGGATATTTCAGCCGTTTCTGAACCGATTTTGATAAAATAAAGTTTATTCTGTCATTAAAATTGTATGTTCTTTCAAATTTGACAGTCAGTTTTTCATTATCTCACCAAAAAATATCGGGGGGCACTTCGAGAAATACCAATACTCAACGGTACCTTTAAATTATCCCGTGGACAGTTTAACATCTGAACACTTCAATCGTAAATATCTTTTGAACAAAATGTAAATTTTCAAAACCGAAACTCCTGTGCTTTTATTGGTAATATGAATATGACAAGGTACGAGAGAACCATTACAGTTCCAAGTATTTTTCAAGTAGTAGAGCAGATAAGTCCGATAAGCAGTCCGAGTCAATTTATATGGTGTGGCTTCCTGTATTAAATTACCCTTACAACAATGCTTACATCCCAACCTAAACCACATAGAAGCAAACAAAAGACACAACTCTTATAAGATTTGTTTTGATATACATCATAAAAAAGGACCATGGCGTTGCCAGTCTCACGCTATGAGCCTATACTGGGGGTGGGGGAAGGTGGAGGTCAAGATTGGTGCAAGATTATTGCCTACCAGGAATTAGTGGGGGCAATTACTCATTCAATAAAAAATGGACTCATAGCGTGTTAATATAAGTTTTTAAAATTGTTTGATTTTCTGCCGATATACACAGGTCCAGGGCATAGCCTATTGCATACTTAGCCCTAACACATACAAATATATTTAGAATGCAAATACATAAGCTATTAGTGTGGTTTAAAGGGATCTAGTAACGTTGTTGACAAGTGCAAACAAGTGATGAGGGATTCATAAAGTGTGTATTAGTGTGATATGATAGGTCCACAAAGTAATGTGTGAACATTTCACGTTAATTTGATGTTTTTTGGACGAGAAATGCGCAAAAATGCAAAGTGATATTCACTAACTTATTGCCCTTACTTTGTACACAGCTTAAATTATCCCGTAGATATATCTTTTGAACAAATTGTAAATTTGAAAAACCGAAACATGTCCAGTGCTTGTATTGTTTATATGAATATGACAAGGTATGAGAGAACCACTAAAGTTCCAAGTAAGTTTCTAGTAGTCGTTCAGATAAGTGTAAAGTTTCATGGAAATCGTTCAAATTTTGAAACATGCTACAAAATTGGTATGCAGGCAATCTTGGGGACACTTTTCAGTAAAAAAAAACAACACTTAGACAAGCAAAAAACCACCGTGGCGGCCATTTTCCAAGATGGCGGCCGAAAAGCTCCCTTTTTATTTACAAATTGTCTGAGTTGGCCCATTTTAATAATCTTGGTGTCGATTTATATGTTTCTTGATAAGCTGAAAACGAGAGTGATACATACGGACCCATTTAATGGCAAAACCACCATTTCCAAGATGGCCGCCCAAAAGCTACTTTTTGATATAAAAATTGACTTGGTTGATCGATCTTTAATAATCTTGGTGTCGATTTATATGTTTCTTGATATGCTGAAAACGATTTTGCTACACACGGACCTATACAATGGCGTAGCTAAGGGATAGAGGGGCTATTACCCCTCTTTCTCTACTTAAATCGTGAAATGTTATTTGTTCTTGATTTGGGGATAGACTGCTCCCTTATTGGGATTTCTTACCCTTGAAAAATGGCTTTGCCTCACCCCAGACTCCCCCCTCCCCCCTCTCTCTCTCTAAGCCAGAACCCGGCCAAACCCCCGGGCCCCTGAAAATACCCCTGAAATGTATATTATAAAGGGAAAAGTATGATTTAAATCAGGCAATGCATTAGGAGTTAACGTTCAGCATATAAAAACAGCATTTTATAATCCAGATCTACTCACATGTTTAGATTAAACAACCTTCCGACCCCTTCTTAGTAAACATGTGGTTTGACACTGGCTAAGCCCATATGGACCTTTCTATAATGTATACAAAAAAACCTGTAGAGTTGTTTGCAGCTCCCTAATTATCAACTTTGGTTCATAGGGGTATAATATTACAGGCAGTGACGTAATGAGTAAAAACTTTATGGGAGCAAAAACAAATCTGCATCACCACAATGTTCGTATAGCGTAATAACAGTGTTGCCAACTTTGGGCAAGAGGTGAATCTGGGAATTTGCGAGGGAGCGAAGCGACCAAGCCCGAAGGAGGGAAGCGACTGAGCGGGGGGAGGATGGAGGGGGAACACCCCCTCCCACGGTAGGGAGCTTTTGCATTTTGGGACTTAAACCGTGCAATCTGGTGCATACCTAGGAAGGAAATTATGACTTGACGCCACACACTATATGAGGGTAAGTGCGTCATGATTCTATCGATTGGAAACAAAAATTATATTTGTTTCGTGAAGAAAACATTATATTATGCAATATGCACCCCCAAAATTATATCCGTAAAGAGACATACAGTTCAAATATTGCACCAATTGGCACATTATTTATGTTACGTTTACAACAACATGAACAAGGTATACCAGACTTATATAGACAAGACCGATTCCTGAGAGAGCGAAGGCGACCGATTTAAGGGGGTACCCGCCCTATAAAATAAGTAGCTCTTTGGCGGCCATCTTTAACAATGTCGCTTGTCTAAGTTTTTTTTTTCCCTGAAAAGTGTCCAAATGTAGCCTACATACCAAGTTTGTTGCTTGTATCAATTTTTGAACGATTATTACACTTATATGCTTTTCTATGATGCTTGTTATCCCAACGAATAGGGGTTACATATTGCATGAAATTATGAAATTAACTATAACATTTAATATATACATATATTTAATACGCGGCCTGCGTAAGAATAATTATAATAAAAGCGTCGACACCGTGCTGTTTTGACTTGGATACAACAGTCTACAGCATCATAGCGTATATGAGATTCGGACAATTCACATAGATTGATTATAAGCAAGGTAAGAAAATCAGATTATAGTGCTGAATTATGTATTTACTAGCATCGTTTTTATATAACCATATGATCTTATTGGCGTATGCCGAATAGGATATATTGTTGCTTTGGCTTACTGAAGGAACAATCTACAACAGTAACGATGTGTTCTTAATATAGATTCGTATAGCATCAATTGGTGAACATGACAAATTTAAGAATATAAGAGGAACAAATCATGGTTAGTGCATAAACTATATAAAAGTGAAGTGAACATCAAATATAGCAAAACATGCATATTATCTATAATCAAATATAATATCCTGTCATTGCACTAATGTTGTGGAACATGATTAGGGTATAATTCTATTACTTTAAAGTGGACTTCCACACGATTTCAAGCTTCTAATGATTGAAAGACAGATATTCTAGGTCAATAAACACAATTTTGTGTGAAAAAAGTATGATTGTGGGTTCTTATAATTGGCTTTGAAATTCTAATGACACAATTCGCGAGCGAGCTTGTTCTATCCCACAATGCACCAATTAGTGACGTGCGCCCCTCACTATGCGCCTATCTATGTTTTTACACTGCAGCGAATGTGTTCTTTTGATCGGACCAATACAATGCTCGATCATGAATAGTTTAGTCCACGATGCGCCACTCAACCGTGCCTTTGAGCATTACTGCATTGACTGAACCGTTTGAAAATACTTGCCTGCCCGAAATTGTAACACGTTTGGCTTTCATTGGAATTTGAATAGACACAAAGTCCCGTAAACGTGGTTATTGAATTTCCTTGCTCTGCATGGCCGGCTATTATGAATGACACATGCAGATATCACAATGCAGTGGCACCGGATTCAAGCCTACTCAAGAAATTGAGCAAAGTGAGGGTGCTACGAAGGGTCTCATGATTGTGTGCAGTAAATTTAATTATTTCCTCAGAGTTAATGACATTAGAAAAATCTCTTAGAAATCAACCAAAGAGAGTCAAATCCTGAAAATATTCAAGCACATCCATAGATTTATTTCCAATATACTGTACTTTTTAAAAACTCGTCCGGAATTCTCCTTTAACAATTCTTCAAAATATCTCGCCTATGTTGCCTGTGCACCTATCAGGATGCTTCACAGCCCACTTGTGTACAATTTGTGCGGATTTTTTACAGCGATATTAAGTCACACTTTAACTTGTCCAGGTTATCATAAAGATATAAACACGATTATCATCATACCCCAAAACCATTCCGCCACATAATCATGTAAATTGATATTTATATTGGCACGATCGGTGGTTTACAGTGCTCACGGCATCGTGCAATGCAATAGGTTGCTGAAATTGTCCTGAACCAGGCAGACTAAGCAATACGTACTATTTGGTTACCATATATATGAAATGAAATGAAATAATACTATGAAAGAATTGACAAAAGCGCTAACAAAATATCACAATGCTAGTCGAGGTTAGCCCCGATAATAATAAATTACACAAACAAAAGAAGTACATTTTCCGCTGAATTCACTTATTTACACTATGTACATAAATTGAAATAGTATCAATAATCACAACCTAATTATTTGTCATTAATTACTGTTGTTTTAATCATTGTACTCGCTGCAAAGGTATTGTTTTCTAGATTGGCAAAAGCTTTTCCGCTTAACATTTTCTATTAACTCACATCCATCGGTAGATTGTTCCACAAATGTGGCCCTAAAAACGATTGTTTGCCAACGTTTGTTTTAATTTTAATTCCGCTTATATTACATTTCTCTTTATTCCGTGTTTCATACGGATGAGTAAGAAATGAAAAGTAATCAATCAATTTATGAGGTAAATTATTATTTATTAAATCATGCATGAATATACAAATCATATAACGGTATTGCTTAAATACATCAAGAAGTTTAAATTGAACAAAAAGTGGACCTGAAGGATTTCTGAATTCTTTAAAGGCTTGCACTGGTGCGATTCGTTTCTGAAGAATCAAAATAGAATTAAGATTAGTTTTGTTTGCAGCACACCAAACTTCTATGCCATAAGTTGTATGGGATAAAAACGTGTAAATAATGTGTGCAATACAGTCATTAAAAAAAAGGGAATTTTATATCAGAAAAGACATTTTGTTTCAAGAAATATTTTGGTAATGCTATAAATAAAGCATTACCAAAATATTTCTTGAAACAAAATTTCATATAAATTTTTTTTTTTTTTTACTGACTGTATTGCTGTATTGCACACAATTTTTACACGTTTCTTCCAAGTTAAATTTGTATCAATAAGAATGCCAAGAAATGATGCTGAGTCCATACAGATTCTTAAAAATTTTCATTTCAACTGACCCGAAATTGCAAAATTTCTCCGTTCATTTTTTACTTAGTTTTGTTTACATTAATCGTCAATTTATTGGCATTGCACCATTTCATCATAATATCCTTTAGATTCATGCTTACCTCTGTCAAATCAACGTGCCATTCCTCAGGTTTAAAAGTATGGAATAAATTATTAACGGACCGTACACCATCATAATTAACAAACTGATGTCTACTGGTTACACTGGTAAAATAATCGTTAAACCATTCAAGTGTCACACCTCAAATTCCGTAGTACTTTTTTTTTTTAAAGGATAGAATGATCAATGGTGTCAAATGCTTTGGCAAAGTCAATAAATACATCTGTCATACGCCCTTCATCAGTATATTTTGTAATTTGATTAATAAAATTTATCAGTGTCAGTTTAGTACTATAACCATGTCTAAATCCATACGGATGTTCATAAAATATATCATTGTCTTCCAAAAATTTCAATTAACGAGCATTTAAATTTTTTTCATAATACTTTACTTATTATTGGTAAAATGGAAATGGGCCTATAATTGCCTGGTAATCTTCTATTCCCTTTTTGGAATATCGGTACAACTCTTGCCACTTAAAGTTTGTTTGGAAAAATACCGGTTGTTAATGAAAGATTTAAAATATGTGCAAGTGGTTCACAAACAAAATCCTTTGCATCTTTTAACAAACGTACTGGCAAGTGGCAAATAATCCTTTTTTTGGTCAAGAGTATTAATCACACTTTTTTAACTCATGACGAGGACCTAAATAGTCATTGTAATTCAGATTCGCATCGACAATATCGGCAAGATTTGTACCACCATTAGCAAAGAAATCATTACAAGTATTAGCTATTCCAATTGAAGTAGTAACATCCACACTCATGCCATCAATATCTTTACTTACAAGTGCTTGAATTTTAGTATAATTTTTGTCGTACTTTTCTTGTTTAAAGACTCATTAATATGTTTCCAAGTCTTTTTCGAGTTATTTGTTGTCCCTTTCAAATTGCGTATCATGATGCATTTGTTTTGCTGTTCTTAAAACTGTTGTTAATACGTTTCTATATTTTCCATACTTTTCCAAACAGGTTACTTCGAAAAAGTTTTTAGTAATTATGTTTTGTATTAATCGACCGTTTTATTGATCTTGTTATCCAAGTTTTAGATTTCTTTTTAACGGAAAAATCTTCTTCTTTTTTTATTGGGCGCGTATTTGTCGCACATTTGTATAAACCGCTGAAAAGGCATTGTAAGCATCATTTGCATTGGAGCATTCGTAAACGTCTAACCACTGCTCAATCATTAATATTGCTAAATGACTGTACAGATAGTGCCGAAAGTTTCTACAAGTTACATATTCCTTGTTTGATGATAGCGATTTAAACTTTTCAAAAACAGCATGAACAGGGAAATGATCAGCTATTTCAACTTCAACACATCCTGATTGAATATTGTCAGACAAAATATTAATGTTAATATGATCAATAAGTGATCACGTTGTATTTGTTACTCTAGTTGGGCGATTTACCAAATTGCGCAAACCATAACATTTGGTCATAATATGTACGAAATGCTGGCTTCTGTTATCCAACGATAGCATATTAAAGGGATAGTTGAGTTCTGGTAAGGAGATTACAGTTTTGGTGAAACTGAATTTTAGTAACCAAAACCTGCATCATTACATTACAAACTAATAGTTATAACTAGAAAGGAACATAACATTACAAATGACGTAGTAAAGATCATGTTATCATTAAAAAAGAGCCGTTAAAACGTAAGAGGGCGCTCTCTAAACACTCATCGGTTTCAACCATTTTGAATAAAATATTGTGCATGTGATGTTTTGTTGAAATAGTGATTAGATAGAGAAAAGCATTTTTTTAAATTTTTAACGGCTGGTTCAAAATTCTCTAATAAACCTGGGGTCCCAGCTTTATTACAAATTCTTATATTTATGGATATTTCAGCCGTCTCTGAACCGATTTTGATCAAACAAAGATGATTTTATTATTTAAATATTATGCTCTTTCAAATTTTACACTCAGTTTTTCATTACCTCACGAAAAAAATAAGTAGTCTAGCGCCCTCTCTACCAAAACTCAACTATCCCTTTAATATAGGTTTTCCCGCTCAATTTCGCGATTGTGTAAATCGAATTGATAATAGGAGCAAACGAATTCGCGCGATTTGCGATCGCCGTACCAAAGCAGCATTCGAATTTGTAAATAGTCGTTCAAAATCACGTAGGAGCAAGTGAATTTGCACAAAGTGCATACCTTTTCATCAATGGTCATTCGAATTCGCGAAAGGCCGTTGACAGTTGGCTGCACATTCGCGAATTCGAATGCCCATAAATGAACCTCTGTGTCTATTCACGAAAGCGTGTGCGTATGCATGAATTCGCATGCACTTATTCGGAATTTGGAAGACCGATACCAACGATTACGCGGCAACGCGCGAATTCGAATGACCCTAAATGAATTCGATTGAAAAAAGTGCAAAATTGAGCGGGGAAACCTATATTAAAATCTCCAGTAACAATACAAGGATTACGTTCTAAATGCAAAGTGTGCAATATCCCATTCATGTCATCAGTAAATTAATAGAGGTTATTGTCTGGTTTTCTATAAACTACACTAACAACATGAACATTTCCAATCAAACCATAGTGATTCAGTATTATTCAAAGATATCCCAGAAATGCGTTCGTAGCTTAAAGATGAATGAACGTAAGCTCCTACTCCGCCTCCTCTTTGGTTCGTCCTAGATTATTATTCAAACTTATTACCCGGAATGAAATATTCGTCTACTTCTCTTATATTCCAAATTTCAGACATTGCTAGAACATTAAAATGAGAATTAAATTCATATTCAAACACGTGTTTTAAAGCACCAAAATCCCGATTCAAAGATTTTATATTGACATGTGAAATAGAACACGACGATTGCATGGTTGTTTTTAATGATACTTGCAAATCGACTGGAGAAAATGACAAAGAGTTTATGTAAAATGGATGACTATCAATATCACTATCAACATCTAAATCATTAGAAGGAGTTAAGTCATTGTTTAACATTGTTATTTTTTATTTGTCAACATTTGATAGTTCATATAGCCTACTTGATTTTCTTTAGGTCCTCCTCGCATTAATCATGTTAATGGATGGCAATAGATATTAAATCTAAAACAAAGCAAAAATCATGCGAACAAATTCTCCAGAAGCCATTCAAGATGTTCTATTTTATCATCCCTGTTTCCTATTCTCGATTTTATCTTCAGTCAATTGTGCTAAGATTTTCATGGCTATGCATGCTGCTCAATAACACTGTTTTGTGTTTTCTGTTCACAATATTATCGTTAAATGTTCACGTTCATTGACACTCATTTTCTGGACTTTGCTTTTTAATAGACACTATAGGTTTTCCCATTCTTTTTCGTCATTTTGTCATTCAATTTCGTCCCGAGAAGCCGAGAATGTGCCAATGCCATCTTCAATTTCGTCTATTGTCGACCAAATTCACAAAAAGTCCATTCAATTTAGTCGTTCGTCACGCATTTTCGTAGATTACAATTCAAATTCGTCGGTCACAGTTGCTGAACACATCTGTGCCTGGCGAATTTGAATTGTACTGGACGAAAATGTGTGACAAATGACTAAATTGAATGGACTTTTTGTGAAATTGGTCGACAATAGACGAAATTGAAGTTGGCATTGGCACATTCTCGGCTTCTCGGGACGAAATTGAATGACAAAAGTGTTAAAATGAATGGGAAAACCTATATTTTCCCCCCTCGCTTAAATAAAAATCGTACATATGAGAAATATAATTTGGTCCAGTGGTCAATATCCATGAAGTGCAAGGTTCAAAATTCGGACCGTGTCTAAAGTGATCGAGGGGCGCGGAGAACTAATTTGTTTAGGTACAAATTTTCTAATTCTAAGTATGATTCCAATGGATTTCCTCATTATAGAGAAGAGACGCTTAATATGTTTTGTCTTCAGAACAAAATTATGTCAGCGGGGGGGGGGGGGGGGGGGGGGGGAGGGGGGGGGGGAGGGGGGGAGAGGGGGGGGTGTGTTAGTCGTCGAAAATTTGAAGCCAAGACCAAGTACCTTCAAAATGTTCGAGACCGAGACCAGGTCCGGTCCACAATTTTCGAGACCGAGACCAAGACCCAGTGGTTGAGAATCCTGTAAGCGGGGGGGGGGGGGGGGGGGGGGGGGGGGGGGGGGGGGGGGGAGGGGGGGGGGGGGATAGTCGTAGAAAATTTTCGCAGCCCCAGACCAACACATTTTGAGGCCGAGACCACGGTTTTTCGCAGTTTTCGAGGCCGAGACCATCGAAAATGACGGTCGAGACCGCTAACATTTTGAAAAGGGGGGGGGGGGGGGGTCATCCCCCAAAACAGTAATTTTGGGGTCAAAGGGGGGGGGGGGGGGTTGAACCCCCCAAACCCCCCTGGGTACGCCTATACTCTCTACCCACCCCCAGTTGTGTTCCGTAACTATATATTAACATGACATTTTGGTTATTTTGTAATTACAGCCCCTAAAAACTACATCCTATAATATTTGGCACTGTATAGTGAACGGGGCTAGTACATTATCTCGACAATTCAACAGTTTCTTGGGGTAGGGTACATGGAGGAAGGCGTTTAGCCCCCAACCTACCTCCTACCTCTACAAAGGGCAAGTGCAGTCAAACCGGAGTTGAAAGCATGGTTGGAAAAGAAAAAGAAAAAAAATCGTGATTTATGTATTTATTATTATTTATTTTTTTTTTAAATTTAAATCGCGATTTTTTTGTTATCAATATTTGTTTTTCAAAATGGGTCGAATAAGTATGCAATTAAATCATTTTTTTTCATGTAGACTATACAGTGAATTAGAAACATACAAAAGACAGGTATGGGGAAAAACAATACTGGATTTAGGATGTTTTTTACATTACTTTTTATTGAATATTACATTTTTTATCTGGGTTGTGTGATTTTAGGATTTCTTTACGAAAATGCTTGGGTAATTGAAACAATAACAAGTTCAATTGAATTAGCTCTAAGCCCAGGGTTGGGAAAATCATGAGTTCAAACAAGTACCAAGTAGAAAAAATAATTTATATTATAGATATAAATTAAAAGGTACTGATAAACTTAAATTAAAATATACTTCCTATTATAAATACACTGACTAAAATGATACATTTGGAAAAAAGAAGGTATTTTGTTAATCGATTAGAATTATCTAAAAATGATATGCAGAAAACTTGGAAGATTATTAAACAAGCAATGAATTTAAATAAAAATAAATCCAACATAACTAGAATTCGACAGGATAATGTAATTGTTGATGATCCTGGTAATATAAGTAATATTTTAATGAAAATTGCTAAGGTTGTCCCCCTATTTAAGAAAGGAGACAAATGAGATGTTAGTAATTATCGTCCAATCTCTTTGTTGTCCACACTTTCTAAGGGTTTAGAAAAAAAGGTATATACTCGTACTGTTTTTTTTTCAATTTGGTTTTAGGGAAAAACATAGCACAATTAAAGGGATGTTGAGTATTGCTTAAACTTAACTTTAGTAACCAAAACCTGCATCATTACGGTACAAAATAATAGTTATAACTTCACCATGCTCGAAAAGTATACACGATTCCAAACGACTAAGTAAAACCCATAGAGTTATATAACTCTATGGTAAAACCCTTGTTACCATTAAAAAAAAGAGCCGTTACAACTCAAGAGGGCACTCTCTAAACAAATCATTGGTTTGAGCCCTTTTTCATACAAAATTGTGCATTTAATGTTTTGTTAAAATAATGATTCAATAGAGATATCATCAACAACTTTTTAAAAACCTATTCAGATTGTTTTCAAAGTAGTCTTTAAGAATTTTTTTTAATTTGTCTAAAAAGTCAAAATATATCCTATGATCTTTGATATTGCCGTACTTAAACTATGGCCTTCTTGCTTGGGGGAACACGCATCAATCGTTTATTGATAGGTTATTACTATTACAAAAAAGGATTATACGTATTAGTTGTGATTCCACTGCACACTCCCACACAGACTCTTTATTCTTTAATAAATAATAAATTATTACAAATTAAATACTTGTACTTATATCAATTAGGTCAATTTATGTATGAATATGATAATAATGCGTTACTTTGAGCTTTTGATTTTATGTTTTGTTTTAAATCAATCGGTTCATAATTACCCAACTAGACAGTCAAATGAATTTCATTTACCTCTTATAAGAACTTTATTAGCTCAGAAAAGGTTTATTTATGACGGTCCTAAATTTTAAAACACTCTTGATATAGGTATGAAAAATGTACCTTCACTTCACATGCTTAATTCTTTCAAAAGTAAACTTAAATTATTTTCATTACAACGTTATGGTAATAGTTAAAGGGATAGTTGAGTTCTGGTAAGGAGAGTACAGTTTTGGTGAAACTGAATTTTAGTAACCAAAACCTGCATCATTACATTACAAACTAATAGTTATAACTAGAAAGGAACACCAAATTACAAATGACGTAGTAAAAATCATGTTATCATTCAAAAAGAGCCGTTACAACGTAAGAGGGCGCTCTCTAAACACTCATCGGTTTCAACCATTTTGAATAAAATATTGTGCACGTGATGCTTTGTTGAAATAGTGATTAGATAGAGAAATAACCAACAACTATTTAAAAACCTATTTTGTAACTTTTTGAAAAGACGAAGCATTTTTTTGAATTTTTAACGGCTGGTTCAAAATTCTCTAATAAACCTGGGGCCCCAGGTTTATTACAAATTGTTATATTTATGGATATTTCAGCCGTCTCTGAACCGATTTTGATCAAACAAAGATGATTTTATTATTGAAATATTATGCTCTTTCAAATTTTACACTCAGTTTTTCATTACCTCACATAAAAAGTAGTCTAGCGCCCTCTCTACCAAAACTCAACTATCCCTTTAACTTAGTTTTGGGTAATGAAAAAGGGTCATCGTAAAGGACTATTTATTATTGTAGCTTATTTTGGAAATTGCGCCGTTTATTTGAATGAAAATATATTTCGTATACTCTTAATTTGTATGAAGTTTTTATTTTATACCTTGTCCTTTAGTCTTGCTGTTCCATACCCTCTCATTCCAGTCGTACTTTCTATGTTTCATTATATTTTGTACAGTATAATCTTGTCCAAGTATGCTTCTACACTGCGTCGTATTCTTCATACATGTTCTCTTTAGTAGTCTCCGTAGGCATAGGCGTAACCAGGGGGGAGTGGGTTTGGGGTTCAACCCCCCCCCCCCCCCCTTTTACCAAAAAAATGACTGTTTTGGGTGGTTTGAGCCTCCCCTTTTCAAATTTTGTCAAAAAAGTTTGGTCTCGGCTTCGAAAATTTTCTACGACTACCCCCCCCCCCCCCCCTCCCTCGCTTATAGGATTCTCAACCACTAGGTGTTGGTCTCGGTCTCGAAAATTGTGGACCTTACCTGGTCTACCAGATTCTCAACCACTGGGTCTAGGTTTCGGCATCGAAAATTGTGGACCGGACCTGGTCTCGGTCTCGAAAATTTCGAAAATTCACGGTCTCGGCTTCGAAAATTGTCTGATATGTTTTCTGAAGAAACTCCCCCCGCCCCTTTAAAAAAATCCTGGGTACGCCACTGTCCGTAGGCACAACATTATTGTGAATCATAAGCAAACATATTTGTAATAATAACATTCTTTATAATACTACACTGTTTATTTGCTATCTTGTTTGTTTGTTTTCTTCTTATTCATATTTGTTTTCCGTATTTGATTTGTTCCCGTATTTTTTCCGTATTTGATACTTTCATTATTTGGTAAAACATTATTTTTTGAGGGATTCCACATTCTTCAAGCCATGCTTTTTTAGTGGATCCCTCCATTTTGCCCTGAAATCCAAACATACAACATTTATTTCCTTTCTGATTAAATGTTACTAGCCCTAGGCAAGTTGGCAATTGCTAGTGTCAATCATTGGGCCTTGCTTTAATGATTTTGTAGTATTTGAAGCATAACTGGAAGGCAAATATATCACAATTCATCTATTTTGAAATATTTCTAACATTATTCATACAAAATAAAAAAATAAAAATAAAATAAAATGTCTACAACACACATGTTTATGGAAGCGATTTAAATCAGCGATTTGTTATTTATTTTGTTTAAATCAAAGCGATTTAAATCGCGCCAAACCTGGTTGAAAGTTATACCTCTCTATAGCAACCACCAGTTATGTTATATTCCCAAGTGATTACGGCCACCTCCCAAATTAAAAGTGCCCAACCTTGTTTGTCTTCTCCGACATGTTTGAGTGGTCGCTGGATACAGGTTTGACTTTGTGACTCTGTAAACTGAAATTATAGTTCAACAACTGTGTTTTGGTGTCCTCATAGACAAATATGCAGCCCGCCCAGCCAAACTCGTACCCGCAACAGGGGGCGGATGGGGCAGCCCCGCCGATGGTGACTACTATCCCGTGCAACACTGGCCAACAACATGGCCACCCAATCACCGTCCAAGAGCAAGTGGCCACTCCGGGTTTGGGAGAGAAATACAACGCTTCTAGCGGGAAGGCGACGGGATGGGTGCAGTGCACGCTGGCCATCATCAGCATCGTCCTTGGCATCGTCCAGATCGTCAACAGGTCCATCGTCGGATCCATCGGTTACGGGATATGGGGAGGCCTGCTGGTTAGTTAAACATTCGTTTGTATTGATATTATCATCACCATTATTTATACAATCATCACCATTATTGATATTATCATTGTAATTATTAGTATTATTCATATCATCATGATCATTGTTATTAGTATTTAGTATAGGTTTTCCCGCTCAATTTTGCACTTTTTTCAATCGAATTCATTTAGGGTCATTCGAATTCGCGCGTTGCCGCGTAATCGTTGGTATCGGTCTTCCAAATTCCGAATAAGTGCATGCGAATTCATGCATACGCACACGCTTTCGTGAATAGGCACAGAAGTTCATTTATGGGCATTCGAATTCGCGAATGTGCAGCCAACTGTCAACTGCCCTTTCGCGAATTCGAATGACCATTGATGAAAAGGTATGCACTTTGGGCAAATTCACTTGCTCCTACGTGATTTTGAACGACTATTTACGAATTCGAATGCTGCTTTGGTACGGCGATCGCAAATCGCGCGAATTCGTTTGCTCCTATTATCAATTCGATTGACACAATCGCGGAATTGAGCGGGAAAACCTATATTAGTATTATTATTATTATTGCAATCTCTATTATTCTTTATTATATAATTTCAGATTGTTTTACACATGATTTCTTTGGTTTGCTTTATTTATTTCTTCCAGTTCTTTCTTCCCGCGGGTATCCTTGGCGTTGCTTCGGGTAGCAAAAACGCTTGCATGGTAAGAAGATCAAAGCTATACTCTCTTAATTTCTAGGACTTATTTTTAAGTCCAAAGGATTTATTTGTTTAAGTCCAAGTGGACTTGGAAAAGGGACAAAACCATCGGATTTAAAATCAATCTATCCTAAGACTTAAAATTTTAAGTCCATGTAGGACTTAAATTTTAAGTCTATTGGATTTATAATTTAAATCTTTCACGACTACTTTTTAAATCTTCTTAGATTTATTTCAAAAATAAGTCCATCATGGATTTAACTATTAAAGTTTTGATTTTAAATCTTTCTTTGATTTATTTCAAAATAAATCCATGATGGATTTATTTCAAAATAAATCCATGATGGATTTAAAAGAAAACACTAAAAGAAAACGAGTTGATACACTTTTTCTGTTGGTGTAAATTTGTTTATTTCATCTAAATTGAAATGTACATTTATTTCACAATAATATAAATCAAAACATATAAAGAATCAATATAAACCCTGTGTCACCCTGTTTCCCGTGATTTGTTTAAATGTATCTAAAGAGGTATGTGTGTACCGGTTGCATTAAAGTAAAGCAGACTCAATTCAAGCATACACGACAAGCTTGCTTTACAAGTTAATATAGTATCTTTAATCAGATCTTCCCATGTCAAGCATCAATAAATTCAGTAACTAAATTAAAATTACAATCACTCAGTATCCTGAGCAGAGAGCCATCTAGTGTGTATAGCTACAAGGGAACAGTGTAATAATACCAGCCGGCAATTATCAGTCAAGAGAAGAACTATTAAAACGTAATATTCGGTAGCCACTAAGCGAATGTTCAGTTTATGGTACACGAATCTATCTAACGGCCGCAGAGTCGCGTAAAGTCTCTCGTATTCGTCAGTCCCCGCTGAACGCTAATCGAGTGCCGGATCATCGCCAAGACAGGCTGTGCTGAATGCTGGTTGCGCGAGCGTGGTGTCCACTGGGTACGCGAACCGGATACGACGATCGGATTCACTCGTTGCGACCGACGCGGAACGCGAGGGTCGGATGCACACGCCAGTCGCGTACATTGGATTCGGATACCGGTTGTAGAAGTCGGATACCGGATATAGAAGTCGGATACCGGATGTATACGTCGGATACCGGATGTATAAGTCGGATACCGGACGGAGAAGTCGGATACCGCCACCGGATGAGGAAGCCAGGTCCAATAACCGGATGCAACTGCAAACAATAATTCCAGAACATATTTCCACTACGGTGCAAATTGCATACATCAATATTTTATATATATAATTTCTAAGCAAGCAAAAATGTAACAAGTATATTGCCGACCGGCTTTATCATTTTATTATTAAAACAAGTATTAACAAGCCCTAGCTAATACACACTTGAGCATAATGCGGAATCACCTCGCATACAGAAACAACGAATTGAACTTCCTGTCAATCTCAAATAATATCATCCTCCAAAGATAGCATCCAATATAAAGAGCAAACATATATTCCGGAGGTTAAACACGACCTCTCAAATAATTTAACTTACTTGGTTTGTGCTCCACTAGCACCATCCTTTCACTGTCATATAATTTCTGGTATAACTCTTATATACATTCATAACATTCGACACAATTAACAGACTCCAAAACAGAGTCAACAAGCGATTTAACTTACGGTCACCAGTTGTGGTGAAGGCTTGGACGTTGTCGTGCTGCACACTGGGCTGGAGAGTCACCGAAAAGGGATTTCCTTATTTAAAACCTTTAACTAAAACATTTAGAAAGGCAAACTTGGTCCACTCAAATCACAGCCATCTCACGCACGTCCTTCTGGAGCAGGATCTCAAATCACTCTGCCTTATTCTGATATACTCACACACATCCAGACACTCGCATTTCCCGCCCCGATCTTACAGCCAATCAGCGCTTCCACCTACCCCATCTCCAAGCAACCGCACAATATCCTCACCCACGTGATACCGAGGGCCCAATCACACGCGCTACACGAACTAGCTCCCGACTGCCACGTAGGCCACTCACTCACGTGACTCGATGACTCCACAGCAACACTCACTCTATCACGCACGCTGGGGCTAGCGAAAGTTACGCAAGGATCGTCCTATTGTTACCTAACGACATGCTGCTGCGGTATCGCTCGATATATCTCGCGCAAGCAGGGTCTAGCGAACGCTATATTGCGATTGACCTGTTGTTGCCTAGCAACATCAAACACCTTAATTACGCTAGCAGGCACCAGCAGCGATAAACTTATCCATTTTCCGCTCGGCTGGTGACACCCTGGACCTGTACATACTTACAATTTAACAAAAAGTTCCTTTGACAAATTATATATACTGATACAAGCAAACATAAATCAAATGTAGCAACTGCACTTAGCGGAGTATACAGTGTATCAAAAAGAATGGTACAGTCAGAAAATATATATTTTTTAATATAAAAATTGTTCGTAAGTATAAGTATTTGATATCATATCAAAGCGAATAAATGCTCTTTATGTTGCTATTTTAATCATACTTATTTCGTTTGTTAATCAAGAGTTATGCCACGTTTTAAGCGATGAGGCAAAATCCTGTTTGTGGCACTTTTTGTATTTATCGTCGAAATTGTCATGAAGGTTTTAACAATGGAATAGTATTATTGCTGTAAATAGATAATTATGAGGAAAATACTGACCAAAATCCGCCAAAGCATCTTCCAGAACTTAGTAACACATACACAAACACAAACACACACATACACACACGTACATACATACACTAATGAGCGTGTGTGGTGTATGAATGGTGTGTTTGTGCATATACTACTAAGTACACACATACACACATACACAAACATACATACACCCACACACACAAGCCAATGTGAGTGTGTAACATACGTACAAAACTAAAGTATATCATATTAAAGTATGCTTCAGTAATTTCTTCCATCTTTGTCCTCACAAAGTAATTGTTTTGTTGTTGAAACTTTCATGACAATTTCTTTGATGAATACGAAAAGTGGCACAAATGGGATATTGTCTTGCCGCACTAAACGTAGCATAACTCTTGATTTACAAAAGTAAATGATATGATTTAAAAAGCAAAAGAAAGAGCTATCATTCTGCTTTAATATGATACCAAATACACATAAATTTTCAACAAAGATCATACCTAGAAAAAAAATTTTCCTGACTGTACCATGTTTTTTTGATACAGACTGTATAAAACACGACGTGCTTCCATCCTGATTGTAAAGTTCTTGACGAAAGAAATAAACATTTTCATAAATATCAGAAATACAATTTGGTATGATTACTACACATTTGTATCAAACTTATAATTCATTTCTATACATACAACAATTAAGGTAACATTGACAAATTATCGTAAATAAAACAAATAAATAAAACTGAAAATTACAATATAAAATATACAACTTCATGGGATAAAGTTATCAAAATTAATAGGGATAAATTACTCATTGCAATCCAGGTTTATACAGGCCTAGCCCAGAAAAAAGCAGCACGGTGGATTTTTAATTTCTGCATGTCAGAAATTAATTCCTTATTAGCCTTATCTGTTAGCTAGTGTATTTTATGCTGAAGAAAGTGAAACACACAAAGATATTGGTTAAGCCTTGGTAACACATGCCATTACGAATGCTGTACGAACAACTTTTATACCATATTGCAGCCATACAAAATCAATCGTACGTACAATGTTCGTAAAGGGATTTGTGACCATGGCTGTAAATAGTTTTGCTTACACATATCTGCTAACAATAAGACGAAATAAGTAATGATTCTGTTGGAAATCCGTAATACTTGCATGTTTTGCATGGAACTACATGGTATTTCTATTAACTAAAATTAGTAATCTTCAGTGAATAAGTAACCAAAGTACCAAACCAGACAAATCTGACGATGGAATTAATACTGAATACTAAGAATTAGTAATAGTTGGTAGCTATGATACTTCTTCAGCCAAATTACATCACTTTTGCAAATTGTTGTACATGTATTTACAGCTGGAAAACCAGTATTCATTCAAAGGCAACTGAATCCGAACGGACACTTTTTCACAGCTAGGTAAGCACTAAGCACGCTGTCCAAACTCTGTGGTCGGCTTGTGACTTACATGAAACACTATAATTTTGTTAACTCCTTTTGCTAAAGAAGCGTAGAAGCAAAACTGCTCAACCAAAATTGATGATCTTGGGTGTCATTTTCTGAAAAAACATTTCTTTTTAGATAAGAAATACTCTTGTGACATAAATATATCAAAACTCTTGTGTGCCGTTTTTGGAGGTCACCTTGCATAACTAAAAAATGTACATTTCATGAATACTGATTTTATACATTAAATTATGATTACTGCACATTTTAAATCAAACTCATAATTCATTGTTCAAAACTGCGAATTGACTGTAAATTCTTACTGGAGTAACAAGAACATTGTAGAAAATAATCAGCAGTATGGTACATAATATGAGAGAAGATGTAAAAGAAAGAAAAAAATAATTAGGAAAACAAAATTCATTGTTAAATTGAAAGTAAAGGGGGCAGTATAATACCAGCAATGATATTGTCTTAATTATACATTCCATAGTTGGTACTTGGTAACAGTTACTCAGGAGAATCTGTAAAGGTTTCATTGTAAAAGGCATAGGCAGAGTGATATTAAAGACAAACATAAGAAACAAAGAAAAATAGATACAACTGGCTTACTGCATGGCAATATTAATATTGTATTACAATTATTATATTCATTATTATTACTCATGGATTGCAAAAATCTTATTTTACATGCTAACCGAAGGCAAAAATGGGAACACATGTCTAACTAGTTTCCTTGTAAGCATTGTAATAATATTACTTCACATCATTATGCATAAGAATAAATCACAAACTTCACCGTGCCAATCATGCTATGGACATCACAATAGGTTACATTATACACAGTAAACATAAAAACAAAACAACGAAAATAACAAGAACCTTTTTCATACCGAGTTCATGATACAATTGTTATTTTCTCCGAGTCTTCTTAAATCATGTCAAAGACCCATAGTCTTCCAAAGTTTAAGTTCTCTGACTGTGACAGTCCAAAATGTTTCTGGTCTTTGGGATAAGTAGAGATCATTCCAGTTTTGGAGTTCGGACGAGTTGCACTCGATCCAATTCTCATTCTGATTCTACTTCGAGATGATGATTCTCGAGATTATGCATGTTCTATATACGCCATCGAAATAAAGTGAACTATATTGCAACGATATATAATGTGTCAATTTGCATTGATTAGTCTAAAATGAGTACGAACGTAAGGACATAACATTATTAAGAAGACTCAACGGTCAACATCAGTTTTTCCTGACATAATAGTTATTTGCAGTGGTAATGTTCAAACTAAAATTATGGAATCACTGTTCTTCAAGATTTGTCACAGTTCGCTATCCATAATTGGGCTAAAAACAAACACTGTTCTCCACTGCACATAAGTTCTGCAAAAACAAAGCAGATTACAGTTTCTCAAAGTTACTTCAAAATCGGCTTCTTTCGCTTTTTGAAGTTCCGCTCAACCAGCGTACTGAACGTCAGCACACTGACCAAAGAGTCCATGTTCCGATAACACCGACGATGTCGAGTCGCTCCTCGTCGTCCACAACGATAACGCTTGAAACGTCCAACCTGGCGTTCACGTACACTCTTGCGACGTGCTCGCGATCTGCAACCTTCCACAGACGATCTCCGTCCGGCCCATCGTTGACTCCACGATCTCCTCCGATGACCAGGCTCCACCTGTCGACTACGCTGTCGTTCACCATCTCTCCGACAAAACTCTGGCAGACGTCGCTTGCGATTAACAGGCTCTCCTGCCTTTCGACGTCGCTGACGTCCATCCCAATGACGCTCACCTTCATACCGCCAATGCTCACCTTCCCTTTGATGTCGCTGACCTCCATTTCGGCGAGGAAGACAGCACAGATAGCGGCACCTCCCTCCTTGAGGTCCCTCACCTTGCCACGGATGTTGCTGCTTACGATTCTCCCCACCTTGACTCCGATGGCGACCACCTTGCCGAGGACATCGTTGACCGCCACACCAACTCTCCATCTGCAGCAAGGACACCCTCTGGAACCGCAGTCCCTCTGCTCCCGCAGATATCTCACGCACCTTCCCCGGCGTTGCTTCGCAGACTGGCTCAGCCACGTCTCCCTCTGCATCCTATGAGTACGCTGTCGTTCACCATCTCTCCGACAAAACTCTGACAGACGTCGCTTGCGATTAACAGGCTCTCCTGCCTTTCGACGTCGCTGACGTCCATCCCAATGACGCTCACCTTCATACCGCCAATGCTCACCTTCCCTTTGATGTCGCTGACCTCCATTTCGGCGAGGAAGACAGCGCAGATAGCGGCATGCACCTCCCTCCGTGAAGCCCCTCACCTTGCCACGGATGTTGCTGCTTACGATTCTCCCCACCTCGACTCCGATGACGACCACCTTGCCGAGTACATCATTGACCACCACACCAACTCTCCAGCTGCAGCAAGGGCACCCTCTGTAACCGCAGTCCCTCTGCTCCCGCAGACATCTCACGCACCTTCCCCGGCGTTGCTTCGCAGACTTGCTCAGCCACGTCTCCCTCTGCATCTTATGAATAAAAATGTGAGAACGAAAAGTAATATTTTCACGATACATATGGAGAAAGCCTGACAGGTTCAATAAGTACAATAGAAGACGTTTACGATTCTAAATATTTGCTCATAATCTAATGATTATTTACAAGGGAATGCAACCAAAAAAAGAAGAAAAATATCTGTTGATTATTGTTAGTAATGAGTTGCACCACCTAGTCTTATCCAACAAAGAAAACGGACCCTTTAATAGGGGGCCATATTATGACGGCGATGGCCAACGGTCGGCGAGATGGACGATGAATGCACAATCTTCTCCGCTCGCACTCCTGCTCCATGAAAGTGAGGCCACCAGCTCCTCCTCGAACTCATCGCCAACAGATCGATGACAACCAAGAGCCACCACACGCCGAACTTAGCCAAGCTGGACACCATGACCAACATTTACATCGATCTCTTATCGTTCATCCATGTTAGGAGACTTGGCCATACATGTAATACGCGGGGTAATGCGACCCTTCGGGCGCATAAAAACTAATGAGAGTTATGCCACCAAATCAAGACCATTTTTTTTATTTACACATTTCTGCTTTATTGTAACAAAATAAGAGTATAATCAGTGAATCTAAACACAACACAAAAGTTCCCCCTAATTCTAAAACAAGTCCTTGTAATTTCAAAACCTGGAATTTTCACAAACTGCTATCAGGCACACATGTTGCTGTAATATCAGCTACATTTCGTGAGAAATTGAACAATTTGAAGGAAAGTCATCTCTTTACGGTAAGTCTTAAGTTAAGACAAAGTGTGCACATGCATCATCCAAATCTGCTGAATATTCTAGACAATGTGAGTAAAATTTCAATAATTTCAGTGCTTTTTATCTTTTGATAAAAATTGTTAAATATTAGCCATTTGATGAGTATTTATTGCAAGTCTACAATTTGACAAACATGAACAGTGTAAAGGGCCGGTCATACTTACGGTAGTGGACGTAGTGATCCGTAGGGTAATTTAATGTGGGTCAGACGTGGTATAAGTACGTTAAACTAGGTTAAACTAAGTTGAACAATTACGTTAAGGTACGGTGGTTGGCCACGGAAGGGTACGGATAAGTACGTTTAAGTACATTAAACTACGCTAGACTACGCTAATGTGGATACAGCTTGCTCACGGACAGGTACGGAGTGGTACGTCTGACTACGCTTGAGTACGAGAGACTGCGGTAGCCACTACGCTGGACTACACTAAAGAACGTCAAACTACGGTAAATAGCAACTCCGCACGGAGTATAACAGCCAGCCGGTGGTGTGCTACGGCCATTGTGCGCTTGTTTTTCAAACATAGCAGTTCTGTGAAATGTGTCTATTTTTTTTTGCTGAAACATGCCTGGACCAAGAGTGCTGATGCTAGTTTAGTTCACGGTAAAGTACGTTAGAGTACGCTAGGGTACAATGGAGTACGTTAAGAAGTACGTTAAACTACATTAGACTACGTTGCACTGCGTTAGACTACGTTAGACTTCGGTTTAGTACGTTAGCATCACGGATGCCTTTAACGTACCGCTCTTTTGAACATGTTCACATTAAATCGAAGATCACGGCTCCCCCGAGTTAATCCCAAGTTAGCATACGGTACGGTACGGATGCCAGTACGTTCAACTACCTTCAACTACGTTCAACTACCTTCAACTACGTTAGCCTCCACTACGTTAAACTACGTCCACTACCGCAAGTATGACCGGCCCTTTACTGTTAGCGCTGCGGCCGGCCGGACTGCGGCGACTAGCACAAGCCAGGGTACGCGTATATGGTGCATTGCATGCAGACTGCAGTCTGTCATGTAATCCCGGGGCGCTAGTTGTTCGCAGTTAGGCCTACTAAGATGAAATTTACATATTTATCGTCGGCTGTTGACTCCCAGATTAATCTATCACATCCTATTGTATTCACACTATATTATGCTTACCTTTGAGTAGCTTTGTCACACTCCCATCGTCATTGATTTGTTCGAGAAATTCATCCATCATTCCACAATGACAAGCCGCGTCGACGTCGCTTCGTGAAATCCAAAATGGCAGTCAAAACGGGTTTCAACTCTTGCGAATTGCATGACGTCATTTGTGGGTAGTCTGATTGGCTTAAAGTTTTAAGTCCCCGTTAGATTTAGATTGCGAAGCCAAATTTTAATCGAAGGGTATAGAAGGCCCAATGAAATAAGTCTTTAGGACTTAAAATAAAGTCGTAAGAAGGACTTAAAATTTAAGTCCTAGAAATCAAGAGAGTAAGTAATGGTACAGCAGTTAAACACGTTCAATGTATGTAAACAAATAAACCATAGTCAATAACTTTACTTATTAACTGTTCTGTACTGTATTGTAAAAAGTATTACATTAACTGTCGTTTAGACTACGTTATGTGATACTATTCAATTATTTTTTTGTAGAGACATTTACTGGATAGTTTGTATATTATTTCCGAAAGTTACGATAACTCGTTATAAGCATCACCATTACAAGCATCATCATAGTCGTCGTCACCATCTTCATTATCATCATCATAATCATCATCATTACCATAATCGTCATCGTCGTCTTTATTCTCGCCATCATCATAATTATCGTCGGCATCATAATTATTATCATAGTAATCATTAGTTTCGTTAATATTATCATCATCTTGATTATTGCCATTAGTAACATCATTATCATTTGTATCGCATTCTCATGTATGTCATTGATGAAATAAGTCATCATCATTTTGATAATTTTGTGTTAAAATTTCATAATTATTTCAATGTATATAAAATGACTATAATTTATCCTTTAAATCGTTAATATTCGTTCTACACAGATCGTGGCCTACATGGTGATGTCGATCCTGTCAGCGATGGTGGGACTCGTGATCATCTTTCTCGCCAGTGAAGGGGTACGTTACGACATGATACCTTACCACTGCCACTACAACAACTGCGAACAAAATGTAAGTCTACCCTGGCCCCTTCACTTCATATTCCAAGTTGTAAACATTGCCCTCTATATATATTTGTGACGTTTCAGGTAGATTTGCTATAAATTGTACCACATTTTAAGAAAAAAGGGTACAAACTGGCACAAAAATTAATGTCAGCATTTCGAGTACACATTTACAAAGTTACCCCCTTAACGTTATGAAACTGTTTCCATTTTTCTCATCTTCGCGACGATCGTCATGAAAATATACCCCTTTTCTCATTTCCGCGAGCATAAATAATGTTCGCGAACACGCGTGAAAATTAATCCCCTTTTCGCGAAATTTTGAACGGTCATGCGTACACACGGTCACTGTGAAGTGGCATCACGGGAAGTCTATTTCGGTACAGTGGAGTCCCTGTGCTCCTCTCGATATAATGTATATGCGTAAACTAATGGTAATTAATTATATGGGTAAACTTGTCATAAGGATCCCTATTTATACAAATGGGAACCCTCTTGTATAATGTTCTTTGCTCATGAAGATAACTATTCCGTACAAATTGAGAGAAGAAGAGAGTCGCTATTTAATCAGCGTATTATCATAATTCACAGTAAGTGGTCAGTACTGATAATGGCTGCCAGTGGCGTAGCGTAGTCGGACTGATTGTGGGGGGGGGGGCACTCAAAATTATTGGGGGCACACCTTATGTATTTTTTTTTTTTTTTTAATGTCCCTTATGTCTTCTATTGTTTTTCCAAATTATTGGGGGGCACGTGCCCCCCCCCCCCCCCCGCCCCGTCGCTACGCCACTGACGGTTGCTATTGAATATAATACATAATATCAGGGTCGCTATAACTAATGCCCTACTTTATATACTAACATGCTGAAACGAATATCAAACAATGAAAACGAATGCGCAATGGTGGTTATTATTACAAAAATAAAAAAAAGCATGTCCATTGAGCGGCGCATGAAGCAACAAGGACAAATCGGGAGTGCACGATGTTATGATAGTCAAAATGATAGTCCAAATATATCCAATATCGGATTCAAGGACATTTTATCTTCTTTATTATGGTATCCGAGATGAGATAGAAACCTAACAGATTGACATTGTACGACCACTCGATCAGCTGCATGAGTGAGGGCTTGTGGCGGAGTTGGTAAAATTGTTAAATCTCCCGCCATAACAGACATACTAGAGAAGTAGGCAATCTTGACTGGCAATTTTCCCCAAAAGTTTAAAGGGGTAGTACACTATCGGTAAGGCTGAACTTTAGTAACCAAAACATGCGCCATAACATTACCAACTAATCGTTATAACTCCACCATGCTCGAAAGGTACATAAAATTACAAACGGCTAAGTAAAAAGCCTGTTATCATTCAAAAAGAGCCACTGAATAAAACACAAAAAAGCGATCTCTTAAAAAAGCATTGGTTTCAACCATTTTTTCATACAAAATTATGCATTTGATGTCTTGTTGAAATAATCATTAAATAGAGAGATTACCAACAACTATTTAAAAACCTCTTTTGAAAATTTTTGAAAAAGTGCAAGCATATTTATTATTATTTTTTTTTAAATCAGCTTTATTTCGATCGGATATATTTATTGATATTTTAGACGTTTCTAAACCGATTTTGATCAAATAAAGTTTATTCTGTCATTAAAATTGTATGCTCTTTCATATTTTACACTCAGCTTTTTCATTATCTCACAAAAAAATATTTCGCCCTTTATACCAAAACTGAACTACCCCTTTAATGAAATATTACATAATTTTTACTGTAACGAAACGTGACAAAAATTGTATTATTCAAAAAGGAATAGATGTACTTGAATGAAAAGCGGTCTAGATGCTCGTTTTGATTGTCACATTTTCAGTCAGAACCAATCGACATAATACACCTCTCATGGTCGATCTTACACGACATCTTACAATGTCATATTTATATTATAAAGTTTCAAGTATACCTTTGGGCTATTGGAAGTTTCTATAATAAGTTATTGAATGAGTTTAACTTTCGAAATGTTATGAATTCTCTGTTTTCAGACTGGCCACGTTGCCGTGGACTGGATGTTGATAGTTGTTGGGTTAACGGAGTTCATCACGGCTATAGTGGCAGCTGTATTCTGTTGCCGGGGTATCTGCGGGGGTATCTGTAAGCGCACACAACCGACCGTCAGTCACGTGGTAAGTTTTGGGCCCCCAGAATACCCGCTATACCATGTATACAGGGGCTTTCCACGGGCACATTTTCACAGGAGGCTGAGGTTCTCTCACCGAATCTTTCCGTTGTTCACCTGACATGAAGAAACAAAAGCTGCCCGAAAAAAATACGATTTGGTAAGATTTGTGCCCGAATATGACATCATACACATACTTTTTTGGGGTGATTTTTATTCCTCCAAATTATATACATATAATATTTACAATTGAATATACAAAAACAAAATATTATGTCGAATGTTAACATCTTATTCATAAACAGAGCATAGAACAATTACAGTTCTAATGATAGAAAGTAGAAATAATTACCTTACATACATAAACAATGATACATCAACTGTATATTCAATTCACTGACTCTATGGAATAACAATAATGGAGGTTATAACAAAAGATAAAAAGGACTAAGACATGCTACTTCCTCACGTATCCTGTACCCCCCCCCCCCCCCCCCCTTTAGCCCAAGAAGAAGAAAACCCATCCCCACCTAAGCACTTATGCACCGTCACACACATACCTCAGACACCCATTCCAGTATATCTGCTCATTTTTTTTATTTCAACCTAAAGAATAATTAATTAACAATATAAACCCCTCACAAAAAGTTCCGCAATTCAAGTTTGAGCGTTCATATCTCTCGTATTACTTTATTACCGTTCATGAATTTGGTATCACTGAGAAGCTTGTATTCCCTCCTTTACATTGATATGAAATTCGCTATGATTATTTTATCATGGAATGGGCATGACACCCGACTATGGGGCAAAGTCAAAAGTGAAATGTTGCAAAATGCATTGATCTTGTCAACAGTGTACCCTCCTTTTGTTGGGAGAATAAAGTGTTCTGAATAATGTTAAATCGGCCATGCGTGAATGTCAATGGCGAATTATCATTTTCTTTGGAGGATGAAATGTGTCTTTATGAATTTGAGGTGATGAAATAACGTTTATGAATGTTGTTAGGAAGCTGCAATGTGTTTTATTAACTGATTGAGAAATTATCATTATGTTCGACTTTTACACAGATTATGTTTGTCAGTTTTTAAGTTTACACGCAATCCACGACAATTACAGTACAAACGTCACTTTTCATTGTCCAAACAATTGAAGAATTCATAAGTGTATTCACGACCACTTCAAAATCACTCCATCCTCTAGGGGAAATGATAATACGCCATTGACATCATGCATAATTGCCTCAACTTCATTCAAACCATCATTTATTCTCCCAATTACATGATATTACATATTGACAATATCAATGCATTTTGCAAACGTGTAACTTTTGGTTTTGTCCCGTATTCGGATATAATGCACATTCAATAATAAAATATCCATAGCAAATGTCATACCAATGTAAAGGGATGAAAACAAGCTTTCCAATAATACGAAATTTATGAACGTTGATAATGTAATATGAGAGATATGAAAGCTCAAACTTGAATTGCGGAAGTTCTTTGCAACAATATTTGTACAAATCAAACATATAATAATTTCTCAATCAGTCAATAAAACACAGTATATACATCTTCCTTACAAGTTACAACATACACAAACATTATTGCACCCCCTCAAAATCATAGAGACACATTTCACCTACCAAATAAAATAAGTAATAAGAGAGATATGAACGCTCAAACTTGCATTGCGGAACTTTTTGTGAGGGGTTTAGAAAGCTGTCACATTCAACTAAAGAGAGGAGAAACCTAAAACCTTAATAATAATTAGCGAGGTCCCTATATAATCTCCACAAAATGCAATTGATCAAGTATTTTATGGTGTTTCCATTTTTGCAAGTGAACCCCTAATTTACCCTTCTTAATAACAACTTTGTTGTTCTTCTTCTTCATAATCGAAAATAATTGTTTGTATTTTTCGTACAGAAGGAATTACACCTTTTGTTCTAGAAGAATAAATAGTATGCTTTAGCAACAAAAATAATAGAATTAAAATATTTGACTCCATATGATCTACCTGCCAATCCTACAAACATCATTTTCCAATCAACATTCTCCATTTCAATTAAATCAAAATATTCAATTTTATCTAGCCAAAACCTTTGTACGTATAAACATTAAACAAATGTGAATATGTCTCAACCTCATTTTTACAAAAAGAGCATTAATTATCACTCACAAATCCAAACCTAAATAGATGTTCTTTTGTATATAGTGCCCTATTCAATAATTACTAATTAACCCCCCCCCCCCAAAAAAAAAAAAAAAAAACAAAAAACAAAAAACCTGCAATCTTTAATCTAAAAAAGAATTTATTCTTGAACTCTTTATTACTATAATCAGAATTATTATGTTCATCCCCAATACTCAAATTATATTCCTTTTGAAGATTTTTAACTAAATATTCATACATATGCCTAGATTTTAAATCTATTAACATTCTTGTATATCCTAAAACTTTTAATAAAATGTTCGAATATCTACTTGAATAAAGTTTCTCATAGCTATACCATCTTTCCATTGATGATGGAACGCACCAAAAATGTCATGAATCTTTAATAATCTTTCATTTGTTATTCTCAAGCCTAAGAAGTGAGCAACAGATCTCAAACTACGTATACCTCGTTGAAATAAATCTTGATCAAAGATCATTTCTATTTCCTATAAAGCACACATGTCTTTTTTAAAATTAAAAACAATGGGATTCATCTCCTCATTTTCAAAGTGTCTACAATTTTCTATATCTTGCCAAATTTTCAAAATGTCTACCTAGAAGGGTGGTACTTCTTTTTAATCCATCTCATGAATATCATAATCACATAAAAACACAAACCTTCCTCTTACTGATCTACAGCAATAATCAAAATAAACCTTCCACCCTGAATACTTATCCCCAAACAGAAGACGTTTATCAAAGCCACATTATTTGTTGAGTTAAAAAAAAAAAAAATCTAAATTGTTCATTACAAGTCCTCCAAATTCATAAGTCTGATACAACATTTTTCTCTTAATTCGATCCTTACCATTCCACAAAAAATCAAATGAGACTTTATCAACTTCTTCATAACCCACCGAGGTACCGAAATTAAAGAAGAAACAACATTTTATTTTGAAAGTGCATAAGTTTTTTATAACTGAATTTTGCAATCCCTTTGCTTCCACCACCCTAATAATCGTGTTATATTTTCTTCGTTGTAATTCAAATCATCTTTCCGTATTGTGTTGCGCGTGTAATACACACCTAATATCTTTATTTCATAAACTAAATTTCCAAAGGTGAGTTTCCTTGGTATTACAGTGTCACAACTCATCCACAAAACGTTAGTTTTTTCCTTAAGTCTACTAATTTTCTCTAAATCTTCAAAAAATCTTTTGTAATCTTTTTATAGATTGTATACCTTTAACAAATATTGTAATATCATCAGCATGCATTACTAGTTTAACTTCATGATCCCCAAATTGAATTCCTTGATGGTTAACATATTTCCTGATAACAAGAGCCAAAGTTAGAGCGTGTTCAACGAACCGCTATCCGTCTTGCACTCAAGCAACATCGTTGTGAGATGGCATATGAGGAGAGACTGCTGGTTCTCCATGGGTCTTCCTTGACATCCCGCAGAGATTATCTGTTATGTTCATTCGTGTTCAAATATCTACATGGGAGTTGTGACTGTGATACTCTGCGCCAGAGCATATGCATCAACCCGCGACACCTTCACACCCTTTCTTTCCGTCATCTCCCTTCTAGAACTCAATCTCTATTCTTTTCTCCTTCTCGACGTCTGCCCAGGTTGTGGGACACCTTGCCTTCTCATGTTAGAGACGACGCTGTTATCTCTTCTCTGTCCTCCTTCCTTCTCTCACTGAAAGTTGCAATATTGTACGAGGAAACGACTTGAACCATACACATTTTGTTGTTGTTGTTTTGTTTCTTCTTTTTTTAGCACTTTTAAAGTAGAATTTCATTGTTTTTTATTTAGATTCAGCTCATATTTCCATATTTCATACATAATCCGTAACACGAATATTACAAATAATTATTTCAAAGCATTGCTATAGAGGAGTTATCATCAATGAATTAGTGGTAATTCGTAAGCCAGAATTGTGGCATCAAAAGTCAAGCCGTAACCAGCTGAAATACTATGACGTCATACATTGAGTATTAGCAGACAATGTCCGATATATAATAAACACATTGTATAGTGCCTTTTTAACATGACTCTGTTCAATCATCCTTGTTTATTGAGGAGAATATTTGTCATTATTTGATCCTCTGATCCTCACTCTTAAAAGCACTTTGTTGTTCTGTGACACACAATTTTCCCAAATAACATTTGTTTTAATCTATCACATCGCCCATAAGTATAACACGCAGAACTGCACATTCAGCGACACCCGCATCAAAATACAGCTGAACAATGGGCCAATAGATTGTGCCCAGACTTCGACGGGTATTTCAAACCAGATAAAGTAGGACGGTGTGTGACTTACTTCATTGAATTTTTCTTTATTTCCGTAATGTCTCCGAGTAAATGATTATTGTGTATAAGTCGAGGTGAACCTTATTTACAAAATGCAATGAAAATAATTTGCTTTCGTGACAAGAATACACGTTTAACAGACAATATGAGTGCACTAATGGTTGTGTATAGATTCGCAATGAGACATCGTTTGCTAATGATAACTTACTCAATGAATGACGTCATCAAAACATTGGAGTTTTTTAGCGCAAAGAGTGCTTGTTTTCGATTCTTGTGACGGGGTTTTGTTTTGTTGTTGTAATAAGATATCGTGTTGGTATGGGAAATAAATAAAACAAAAAGGATTAATCTTAATATGTTAGCCCCTAGCTCTCTCGTAATGCATTATTTTCATATTTCGTGCTTTTCAATGAAATTCTACTTTTAAAATAAATATGCACATATAAATGACCTATAATTCAATTTACTGGTAATTAATTGCACTGTATAATTGGCCCGGTGCAATTTATTGTGTAATAAATTGTCTCAATTTTTACTTGATGTATGACAAATATATGAATACATTATTATTGTTTACATGATATTCTGATTTAATAAATGTAAAAATCTGCTGAAAACTGCTTGTCCACTATAAAGGCAAGTGTAGTAAAATGTAAATCAATGGAGCCGCGAGCTATCGAATCTGGCAGATTCTTCTTCAGGCGAACAAATGACACTAACTGAACAAAACATAGAGTTATAACATGCACAGGTAGGAGGAAAGTGCGCCCAGCAACAAGCTGGAATGAACAAGAACAAAAGAATGGGGGGGGGGGGGGGGGATACAATGGAGGAGGTGTGCATGCAGTAGCAGGCTAGAGTAGACGGGAACAAAAGAAATAGTGCTGATGAGGGCTACTGGGGATGGGAGAATGAGTCAAGTGGTGGCTGGAAAGCTATGAGATAAGCAATGAAAGAACAGGATATGGAACAAAGGAGGTGTTCAAGAGGATAGTAGAAAGATACAACGGATGGCAAGTGGGGGGGAGATTAGTCCTGGGGAGCAAAGTTGAGAGGGGTGGGTTAGGGGAAATGTGTACAAAGAGATATGTACATCAAAAAAGATATAGTGTGCATCATGATGAATGTAATAAAGTTATATATTCTGAATATGTGGAGAGAAATGGAGAAAATAAACTAGTTAGGAAATTGGCAAAAAAATATGCAAAAGACACAATATAAAAAACTAAATAGTGCTGTAAGGGAGGGAACAAAGCATGAGGGTATATGTGAACGGAATCTGTTGAGGAAGATAGAGAGAGGAAATAAAATCAGATTAATCAAATCCCTCTTGGATGTTGAGTCCATGTGGTTGTATGGTGCCTAATCGTCTCATCCATAGCTTCTCTCTGCTGGTGCGGACTGAGTCTGGACGGTTGCCGAATGATTCGATGCCCTGAAGAATCATGTCTGAAATGGAATGGTTGGGTGAATTGAAATGAAGCCCTACTGGGGTGTCAAGTTTGGATGTCAAAACAGTAGATCTGTGGCCGTAGAAGCGTTTCTTCAGTGTGTTCCTGGTCTCCCCTACATACTGCATCCCGCAAACCCTGCAAGTGATGAGATATACAACATTAGAGGTGGTGCATGTGATGTGGCCCTTAGAGTGGTGTGAATGGTTGGTGGAGTGACCTTTGAATTGGTCACCTTGGAGAATATGGACCTTATATACAATGCACTTGTTGGAAGTGCATTTGAAGGTGCCATGTTGTTTGGGAGAGAGATGATCATTTAGGGAGGGAAGTTCAGCACGAACGATGAAATCTTTGAGGTTGTGTGGGCGCCTGTATGCTACAATGGGTACATTGGGGACAGCCTGTCGTAGGCGATCCGCAGTGTGGAGGATGTGGTGGTTGTTGTGGAGGATGCTGCGGAGGGGAGGTAAGTTGGGATGAAATGTAGTGACCATGGGGAGTATGGCAGCAGGTTCTTGGTCAGGAATTTTCTGTTGGAGAACTTTCAGACCTGGGAATGGAACGCACTTTAGAGATGGCTTGTTGGACTCTTTTGGCACTGTGTCCTCTGGTTACAAGATGCATCTTCAAGTTCCTGGCATGGGAGGAAAAGTCAGAGTCTTTGGAGCAAATGCGGCGAAGTCTGAGAGCCTGGCTGTATGCGATGCTCGTTTTGCAGTGACGGGGATGGCAGCTTGATGAGTTAAGGTATTGATGGGTGTCTGTGGGTTTGGTGAACAGGTTGGTGGTGATGGTGCCTTCCTCGTGCTTAACAGAAACGTCAAGGAAATGGGCCTGATTGTGGGAAAATTCGGAAGTGAATTTGATGGCACAAATATTCTGATTTATTTAATTATCGTTATTGTTGCATTTACTGTACATAACTTAATAACTTAATTCCAGATTTGAAGACGTCTCAGATTGACATGTTTGTTCTTCACTTGGTACATAACTTAAATAATAACTTAATTCCAGATTTGAAAACGTCTCAGATTGATATGTTTGTTCTTCACTTGGTACATAACTTAAATAATAACTTAATTCCAGATTTGAAGACGTCTCAGATTGATATGTTTGTTCTTCACTGGTACATAACTTAAATAATAACTTAATTCCAGATTGAAGACGTCTAAATTTGATATGTTTGTTCTTCACTTGGTACATAACTTAAATAATAACTTAATTCTAGATTTGAAGACGTCTCATATTGATATGTTTGTTCTTCACTTCATTTGGTTAGTTTAGACATGTTTTACATTCATGGTACTTAATATAATTACATTTGGTCTTGCATTATTATATACGTTTTCACTTGATGTAAGACAGATATATTAATACGTTATTATTGTTAACACGCTATTCTGATTTGTTTAATTATCGTTATAGTTGCATTTACTGTACATAACTTAATAACTTAATTCCAGATTTGAAGTCGTCTTAGATTGATATGTTTGTTCTTCACTTGGTTAGTTTAGACATGTTTTCATTAAATACGTTTACACTTTTTAATTGCTCAATGATACAGATTTTAGCCTCTTTAAAGTCCATCTGTCATTAATAACTGGTAATATATATCATTGTTTTGCCTTGCAATAGTATTATTATGTTTTAAGGGCTGGTCCCATTGTATGTCATTATATTATTTATCGTAATTGTTAATTGTTAATAAGTAATTTTACCATCAATGTAAAGCAGTTATATCTTGGTTGAAATTTATTTTCTAGCATTGTTTAAATTGTTATACTTATTATTAGTAATATTTTAGTTTAGTTTTATTACATGTATTTGGAATTCATATTTGTCTGTATAGTTAATCTTATAGTTAATTTTGTAGTCTTAATTTTATTTATTACCGGAGGAGGTGGCTTAGGCTAGTATTGTTGATTTTTTCAATATTATTATTTTATTAAATATGTAATTTGTTCTAACATGTATGTGCAATATAATTGTTTCCTCATGTTTTCTTGACATTTACTTGTGAGGGCTCGCATGTCTCCGGGCAATAGTAAAGAATTTTACTTTTGTGAGCCCTGGCCCACTTGTAACTGTCCATTTTCTCCCTTTCCTTCACTTTCTTTATTGACTGTTTGTATTTTGTATTTGGAATTTTGTATACTCTGTATATCTGTTTGAATTTTGGCCGTATAAAAAATGATAATAATAATAATTTCAATGGCTATCAAACATAAATAAGGCGAGAGAGGATCTCCTTTCCTCACCCCTCTAAAAATATCAAAATAACCCGTTGAATGTCCGCCATTTATTACACAACTACTTATATCTTTATACAAAATATGTACCCAATTACAAAAAGATTCACCAAATCCAAATAATGTCAATATTTTAAATAAATACCAATGTGAAATAGAATGAAATGCCTTCTCAATATCAACGCCGCTTAAAGATCCAACAGATATATTAAATGAATGAAACACCATATCATTTATTTAACGAACTGCCTCTCCTACATTTCTATTTTGATTATATCCAACTTGATAATGGTTTATTTCCCCAAGTACTTCTTAAATTCTCTTTGCAAAAACTTTCGAAACAATCTTATAATCCAGTATAAAAACAGTATAGAGCCAACATAATTCAACTCAAAATTCATTATAGTATTAAAATCTCCTGCAACATGCATGTAGATTCCTATTTTTATAATAATGTTAGAAATGTTATACTCGCTTGCTAGTCAATACAACGATGATTTTCATTTCATTTTCATTTCATTTCATTCATTCATTTATTCACAAATTTAAACAACACAATGTATATACAAATATAAAAGTGATCAGGGAATACACCTAAAAAGCCACGGTTGTAAAATTGGGTATTCCCCTTAAATTGTAACATTTATAAAACTACAGCGAACGATTTAACCATTGAATACTAACATAATCCTAACCGGCTTGCAACGAATAGTCACGTATCACATATCACGTTCACGTGTTGCGCTATTTCGTAAAACAGGTGACTCTAATTTACGAAGTGTAGGCCCTACCATTCGTTGTTTTCCGCGCCGGTAAAACACGCATTGGCGTGGCCCATCTGGCCCATTCCAAATAAATGCATACACAGTCTTAATTACTTCTTGTAAAAAGGTGTCTGAGACCTAAACCATACTGGCTATATATTAATATTACTTGTGATAATGCAACGGTTTTCACAATTTAAATTTTACCATACAAAGAAAGCTGTCGAGTTCCCCGCAGTCCTATTTAACCGACCTCTTATTTTCACAAGAATCTTTTCTAACTGGAGTCTCTGTCCTTATCTTCTTTAAATTTCATATTCTTAGTCTTACTATATTTTCTTGAGAAACTTCTAATATTATATTTCAAATACTCCCACCTCATTAATATATCACTAAATTGAGATGCTACACTAATCCATTCTTCTAAATGTTGTGACATTTGTAAACAAATAACCTTTTCATCACAGAGGCTATTACTAAATTTCCAATCAAATGCATTATTTTTCTGCGTCTCTACTGCCTTCATCTCTAACTGAATTGCTGAATGATCTGTGTCTATCCTTGGTAATATATCAATGTTATGAACATAGACCTGCAAAACGTCTGGAATAAACCATATATCTAATCGACTCTGAATAAATGGCTGAGTTTGTTTCCAAGTAAGTCTTTGTTTCAAGGGATTACGTAACCTCCAAATATCAATAATATTCAACTCAGATTGCAAACGTTGCATTAAATTGCCTATATCTCTCAATTTTCCACCTTGTCTATCCAATTCCTTATTTAGAATAATATTAAAATCACCCCCAAACCATTGGACTAGATCAAATACAAAATACAAAAAAAATGTTCTTTGTTCAGCTGGTTTAAGGACTTTTTTAAGGACTTTTAATTAGAGAAACTGACTGCATTGTGTTAAGGTACACGTGTTAAGGTATTTTTAATATACTGTTTCCTATGGACAGTAATAGGCAGATTGGCGAGTGCAAATGATTCAAATTAAGGACAGCTAAAGGAATTTAGAACCTAGATAAGAAGTTTCATTTGTAAGTCTGTAAGCTACTTATATAGAAATCTGAGATCTGAATTGAAAATACTTATTCTGTACTTGGATTTTGTAGTTTAGATAATTGCTAAAAATCTATGTTTTGAATTTACTTTTAAGTGGTATTTGGGAAGACGAAACTGGTTACACTGCTGGATATTATATTTTATTTCATATTTTTCCCCGCTGTTGTATTATTATCAACAGATCAGGTCTGAACAGATTGATTGATTTACTTTATGGTACACAGTTAAAATTATAGATGGCAAAGGAATTCTGTAGCACAAGGCTAATACTTAATTGGGTTTTTATCTTTAAAGGTGATGTAAAAGGTACACTTGAATGGCAATGTGGTTTCGGCGGGATCCTAAGGTGTTCTAAAGTACCAATCCAAGTACAATTCAGACCTCAAATTTCTATATAAGGAGCTTACAGACTTACAAATGAAACTTCTTATCTAGGTTCTAAATTCCTTTAGCTGTCCTTAATTTGAATCATTTGCACTCTCCAATCTACCTATTACTGTCCAGAGGAAACAGTATATTAAAAATACCTTAACACGTGTACCTTAACACAATGCAGTCAGTTTCCCTAATTAAAAGTCCTTAAACCACTAAGACAAACAAATACATCTCATAGCCCTGTCAAGCAGACCACTGCATATGTAAATTCTTCAGACCTCATTTCTATGAGAAGTAGTCAAAATTAAATTCCAAATCTAGGTTCTTAAACCCTTACCTTTCCTTAATTGGAATGATTACAGATTTAAATTCTTCAAATCTCATTTCTATAAAAAAAAAAACATTTAAAATCTTCGTAGCGGGTTGCTAAATCGTAATTCATGAAGCATGTTTAACCATACCATACATAATGAAGAGATAATTTCCATTAAAATGATATCAAATTCAACAATTTTGATGAATGGACAGGGTGGCGGTATTCAATAGAATGTTAACCTTTAGAAAACTGGTCAACACAGTCATGCACTCGTAAATTAAATGAATTAGGGCCATTTTGCGACATTTCACTTCCTGCCTCCCCCTATTCTCTGGGCTACTGCAATCGCCCCAATTGCATAATCACTACACATAATGCACCGTTTGAAAGGTATATAATGAGGCTTTACTGTGACACCAATTTCGAATATGCTTATTAAAAAATACGAGAGATATGGTCGATCAAACTTGAGTTTTCGAACTTGTTTTGAGGGGTTTATATTTCATATGTCATCACCTAATATGTATGCCTCCATAACGAAGTGGCCGGAGTCAGTATGTTTTCGGGTCGTCCGTCCGTTTGTCCGTCCGTAGTTCTCATTATCACGATATCTCGATCAAGAACTGATTAACGAATTGCCACCAAACTTTGAACAGTCATGTATGCACGTATCTTCTAGCCATTGAACTGATTAGAATATGTAGTCATGAGGTCAAATGTCACTGGTCTCATTTCATATACATGCCAAAAAGCTCGTTATCGCGAGATATCAAGAACCAATTGATATCAAAACTCGGTACATGTAATGATTAGATCTTGGGGTCATGAGGTCAAAGGTCACAGGACTTGTTAAATGCGGAAAAGGCTCATTGCCACGAACAAATTCAGGAACAAATTGACGGATTATCACTAGACTAAGTACCTGCAGTGGTGTAGCGACGGGGGGGGGGGGGGGGGGGGGGCACGTGCGTCCTATAATTTGGAGAAAAAACAATAGGAAACATATTAAGGGGACATTTTTGACGAAACAAAGAGATAGATAAGGTGTCCCCCCAATAATTGTGCGTGCACCCCCCCCCCCCCCCCCAAATCAGTCTGACCACGCTACGCCACTGGGTACCTGTATCTATCTTTGTGACCCAATGACTTTGGGGACATGAGGTCAAATCGTCAGTTCTCAAGAACTGGTTGACGGATTGCCATACAACTCGTTGAGGAGCAAATGAACTGATTAGATTTTAGAATCGTTAGGGCGAAGGTCAATATCATGGTTCTCATCATACAAATCGCGTAATAACGGAGGAATCCACTTCGACTGCGGGCAGTCTCAGATCCATCTAAATTAGTGTCTTTCTTTTGTTCAGATTCACTACTACCCAAATACCGTAGGACCAATTACCGAAGGTCCGGGAGGCAGTGGCAGTCAACCACCAATGGGGGCACCCTACCCGTCCCATCAGCCGCCAATGGCGTATGGCGGTGCCCAATGCTCGACCCAACCGCCCCCTCCCCCGCAGGGCAGCAGCTGTGTGTCACCCCCGCCCCAGTACCACAAGTACGAAACGGTTATCACAGGTTTTAACAAGGCTCCGCAACCCACCTAACAAGCGATCCAGAAATCTTGCAGAACAAATGATTTAAAGAGACTTCAATTTCGAGACTATACAGGGTGGCCCCAAAAAACGGAACGGGGCACTTCCCAAAATAGAGTACCAAACTATTCATGTCCATCAGGTAGGGTGTCTTTTCCAATGAAAAACGATACCAAGAACAGTAATGTTGGTCGTGTAGTTCTTGTATTAGGACGCCGCGAGTGAGATCATGTCAGGTGCAATTTTTTGTAAATTTTGACCTAGTCAGGGCCAGTAAAACCGCACTCACTGCCCGTAATACCATGCCCATTATCTCGGCAGACGGCTGAGTGCACACTGTCAATGGGGCGCTATGTTGGACGCTATGAAAGGCGGTGTGTGCGGTTTTACTGGCCCTGACTAGGTAAAAATTGACAAAAAACTGAACCTGACATGAGGTCACTCACAGCGCCCTAGATGACTGTTCTTGGTATCGTTTTTCATTGGAAAAGACACCCTATCCGATGGACATAATAATTGTGTTACTGTATTTTGGGAACTGCCCCGTTCCGGTTTTGTTGGGCTACCCTGTATAAGGGGTGCTTTTGGAACAACTGCGGGCAGTGCCATGTATTTGTGACTGGTTTGTAGGTGAGCAAGTAATTTGGGCAATTTTTTTTTTATCTAGCCGGTCTCCCAAGTGGAGACATTTGCCGTTTGACGGCATGAACCATGACGTAACAAACAATTGCGCTGTGTAAGAACAGGTCTATGCAGGTGAGAAACACTAACAAATTTTTCCAGGGCCGAGATTGCAGTTTCACAGTTTTGACAATGTTCACACACAATTTTGGACGCGCACACAACACTTGTTGAAACTAGTCTCATGTAATGTTATTTGCGCTTTGTCCCAAACTTATATAGGGTCCCTTTGCAGAAAGAGATGCAATCGCTTGTAAAGTTGCAATTAACTGTAAGTCAGATCATGTGACTAAAAATGCGCAAATCAGATTGGTTGAAATGCGCCAATTTTCTGACTTGAAATTAATGTAATTTATGATAGTCGTGTCCACACGGTAAAAGCCAATTCTCGAGAGTTGCAATTCAATTGCAACTCTCGAGAATTGCAAAATGTGTATCCAAACGATGCCAATTCTCGAGAGTTGCAACTCTTAAAAATTAAAACCGGAAGTAGTGTGCGCGCCTTTCTCATTTGAGGTCACGCGCACTCACTTGACTTGTTTTCACACCGGTGTGTGTGTGTGTGTTTGTATTTTGTGAGACGCCGTGTAACACAATTATGGGGTCTCTTAAAAAGTGTATTATCATCACGGATGTAATTACAAGTTCTACTTTATATGCATACATTTTGTGTTGAGAAAAATTTCCCAGAAGAAGAATATTCATGCATTTTCCCCGGCGAAAATGCATGAATATATGAAAGTAAGATAATAATCGCCCTTATAGGGACTTGAAATTCTAAAAATCACCAACGGTATATTTCATTTTAACATAATCATAATTAGGGTTATGTTTATTTATACAACTCATTTATAAAACTCAGTTATACACACCGTCTTGAACATTGTCAGTGCGATTTATTCAACAGAACCAAATAAAAAGAAATACGGTATGTGAAATTGTAAGAGCAAAAACGTATACATCTTTTGGATCAGAATCTATAGGCCAATACTCTTATGGATGCATAGACATATTTTGCCGGGGGCTGAGGTATATGTTGCCCGATTACCACCCGTCCCCCTTTCTCAATTAAAGTGATAGTTGAGTTTTGGTATAGAGGGCGCTACACAAACTATTTTTTTGTGAGATAATGAAAAACTGAGTGTCCAATTTGAAAGAGCATACAATTTAAATGACAGAATAAACTGTATTTGTAAAAAATCGGTTCAGAAATGGCTGAAATATTCATTAACATAACCATTTGTGGTGCCCCACAATTACTCTTTTTTATATGATAACAGGCTTTTTACTTACGGTAGTCATTTGTAAATTTGCATTCCTTTCGAGCATGGTGGAGTTATAACTATTTGTAATATAATGGCGCAGTTTTGGTTACTTAAATTCAGATAGACCAAAACTGTACTCTCTTTACCAAAACTCAACTATCTCTTTAACAAGCAAGACATATAAATTAAAAATTTCCTCGCGAAGTAGCTGCCCGAGAACGCTACTACATTTGCCAGAAAATTACATGATTTTGCCAAAATACGGTACGACATGATCTGTCAGGAAATTACATAGTTTTGCCCGAATTCCATGATTTTTGCCCGAATATGACACTAGTCTGCTCGACTATGATATGCTTCCGGAAAATGACGCGGGTTTGCCCAAATTTCACCTCTGTTGTGATATGCATACATTTTAAATAAGTTATGATGTAAAGTACAATTTTTAAATAATTAATTGCTTTTTATCTATGTTTGAAATATAATAGTTCATGTAGAGTATAATTAAGATGAAGATATTGATTTTGTTGGATAACAGACAACACAGTTTAAGATGGCCTGGTTAAGTAGGGTAAATTTCATAGGGTTCAAAACATTGTTTGTACGATGCAATAATTATGATAATGATAATAATAAAATGTAAATTATTAATTGGAGTAATTTAGAAGATTTTGTATAATTATAAATAAAGAAGGGATAATGATTGTTAATTGAATTATATAGTATTATGATTATGATGTAATGCCTTTGTTTATTAATAGGCTCACTTAAAACACTTGAAATATGTATTATTTATAAGGAACTGTATTAATTATATACAAACAGAATTGATATGCATGAAGTACACTTTATTAGATTAGGTTATTTGATTATGCAATACTCACATTGAAATTCATATTTATACACAAGATGTATTTGTTTGGGTTTTATATTATGAATATAGTATTATGATTATAAAAATGGATTTGTCTAAATGACTGAAATATGTACAAACATATTTGATATGTATGTAATGGACTTAGTGATTAGGATATATGATTAAGATTGTTTCGATTATAATACAATACTCACATGGAAATTATTATTTATACACAAGATGTATTTGTTTGGGTTTTTATATTATGAATATAGTATTATGATTATAAAAATGGCTTTGTCTAAATAGAATTACTTAAAGCACCTGAAATATGTATTATTTATAAGGAATTATAGTAATTATACAAACATATTTGGTATGAAATGCACTGATATGGGATTAGGATATATGATTTAGAATGTTTTAGTCAATACTCACATGACAATTCATATTTATACACAATATGTATCTGTTTTGGTTTCATATGATGATCTGACTTAGATAAATGTGTATGATTGTTAAGTTAATATTGTAAAATTGATAGTAGTATGTATAAATGATTATATATCAGTTACAATGAAACACGTACATAAGTATACATCAGATGGTAGTATGTTTTATACTTTTATGCCATTTTTGTTGTATTTTATTTTGATAAGTGTTTGAATTAAGCATTGTATGTGAATGCATGTTTTACACAACGAATTTCCGATTTCGGACCAATAAAATAAAATTGAAATTGAAATTGAATTTGGCCTTTTTTAGGGGAATACTCATCGTCATCAGTTTTTCCGGGGCTAACCTTGATTACCATGTTGGAATGTGTTAGATAGTCAGTCAATCAATCTATCAAATGTACTATTTCTTTTTTGTTTTATTAATCTGTATTGTGAATATCGATAAGGTAAATATTGTTAATTTGGTAATGGAATATTACTATTATCGTTGACAATACATTTCATTTAATTTCATTTCACTTTTAAAACACGTAAGTTATCATGCCTTTTCAAAATTATTTGGTGATTCTCGTGATTTTGTTGTATTATAATGTATTGTAGAAGTGATATGATTTTTAACTAAAACTAATAACGTTTTATAAAAATGGTGTATAATTGTATAGAACAAAAGAGATTTTAAAAAAATGTATATCAAAGCAATTCTTTGCACAAATAATGATGTACCATTCTATTTCGTCTGTTTTGGTATGTTTCATTTCATTTCATTTCAATCTTTATTCCAATTCATACAAAATACAACAACATAGAATATAAAACACAATTGCATATAATTATACAACATTTAACAAGAATGGTACAAAATAAATACATAAGTTTGTATAAACAATATTGTAAAAATTAATGGAAAAGCCGTACGTGGAAAGCCAAGACGTGGAAAGAGAACCACATTATGAATTTGTATATTTTGTTGTAACATAGATGTAGTAAGAGAAACGATTTATTTTAAGAACTAAGCAAATACATGTATTGCATACACATGTTTAACCAACTTGATCATTATTTGCGGCTTAATTTTGGCATTATTATAAAGACTTATATTTGGTACTTTACGATCATTTGGTTTGTGAGAATTGTTTATTATTGTTTAAGTAATATAAAGCCAGTCTTAGATACAATTAAACTCTATATTAATATTGATTACTATAATATAAACCCTTTTAATGTATGAACATTGAATTACTTTTAGAATAATCTTAAAATTGAGACATTTGATATTTGATCTTAGTAATATTTGAAACCTCTCTATTTAAGTTTAAAGGGGAAGATGTGATGTATTTGTATACGTCTACAGTCAACCATCAGTACCATTACTTAAATGTACAACGCCGTCTATCTTCGATATAACACCAACTGTTATGTAACACGCATACTGTGGCACCTTCACTTGTGATACCTAATAAACTGATACTCCTTATCTGAAACTCGACTGAGTCAGACGTGCCTCATTTGTTCTAGTTAATACGAACATCACAGGTAGGCTTATAAACGTAAAATGTGTACAACCCTACATTTTGAGGAAGTTAAAAAAATGTATTGTAACACAAAATACTAGAGAGTACCACAAATACTGTATCATCATCTACCAACACACACAGTACAAAAAATATAAAAAATCAATAATTTCCAATCAAATATTGTATATATTGTTGATATTGTTATTCAATTGAATACTAAACTTACACAAAATCTAGAATATTCCAAAGGATTGGGCCTGTATGGCGTTATGAGTATTTTTATTTATCATTTTAATAAGTCCAACGATGACAATAATTGCAAGATTTTGTAGTATAATTATGAATATTTATATTTGTTACAAACATATTCATTAAATATGGGGAGATTGTTTGAGAGTGAAAAAGTTCCATATACGAAGAAATTTGGATCTCATTTATATCTTGTAATATAAGAGTTTATAATGTTTTAAATAATGTTGAAGTAGATGCAGTATACTCGGACTTCGTACATATGCATGGCTTTCTTTTGTAACATAATTAATTTATATAAATGGCTCGAATATGTGTTACCCCATTATTGAGTTACAATTGGCCAAGTGTGACAAAACACTTTTAAAGAATATTACAAGGTAATTCATACTTCAATCGACTTAAAATCAATATAAATCGTGAAATCTTCAAGCGTACTAAATCAATGTGATCCTTCCAAGACAAACTACTATTTAATAATACACCTACAAACTAAACAGAATCATACAATTTCAAAGGAACTGTGTCTATTTTCAACAATATTTCATCATCGATAAATTGCACACCACCCTTGTTTACTAATATTTAAAGAGAGCTTATAGTGATACAGATAAAGTGTCTAACTCAACGAAAAATACTTGGAGCTTCCTCGTTTCTCTTCTGCCGTGTTGTTTAGCTTATGGTAAGAGAAGAATAAAATAGGTTTAGATTTTTTCAAATGTCCCTTTAGTATGAAGATATTTATCATTGAAAATCATTATTTCAAAAGCGTTAGCTAACGCTTTTGATAAAAAGTACAATTGCCGTAGCTGAACACGTCCGGCCAGCGCGCGTGGGAAACCCCGATCCGACTGTAATTGAGCCGAGCGCGCGCAAATTCCATGAATTCGGAACCGTCTGTATACACGGGTGCGGATATCGTCAATATGAAACGGATGATTATTACTGTAACAAATTTACGGCAGGCCATCAGTATTCGGTGATGAAATATGAACTAAATATTCGTTTTTTTCACTAGGTAAACAGTGTTTGTTTTCTTTCAAACTTTCACAAATCTTTCAATTGTATTTTACAATGATATTGATATAGGATTGAAGTCTCAAATTTCATTTCGTGCAATATCTGACACTTTACAGGTATCACTTTAAACCATGTGGATATGTGAGCAAGATTTATATTCAAAGATTCAACTTAAGCTTCAATAGTATTATGAGAGACAAGGAGTGACGTGTCATCCGCATACAAAATAAAATTACATCCATGACAAGAATTCATAATATCATTAATATCAATTTTAAAATAGTTATGATGGTCCAAGAATTGAACCTTGAGGGACACCTGTGTGTATATTACTGAAAGACAAATTATTTGAGTTATAAACTGTTAATTGTTGTCGATGTAATGAATAAGATCGAAACCATTTTAAGGAAAGACATTTAATGCCATAATGCTGCATTCAAACAAAATAAAATATCGTGTGAGAGAGTCAAAGGCCTTGGGCCTTAGGCCTTAGGCCTATATTCAAATACGCCAATAACACTTTAACCTTCATGACATTGAGTTCTTTATCATGAATTTCAATGACTGCCATGTATGTTGAATAATTTTGTTGGAAGCCATACTGACTATCATGTAATAAGCTATGCTGCAATAAATAGTCATACAGTCTATTAAATACGAACTTCTCCAAAATTTTCGAAAAATAAGGTAAAATTGAAATTGGTCGATTATTTGTAAAAAGGACTTGGTCATCCTTTTTAAAAATTGGCACAACCTTAGATATCTTCATCTTAGAAGGTACACAACCATTGAGTAATGATGAATTACAAATATAAAAGAGTGGTTCAACAATAAAAGGTATTATAATGTGTTTCACAACTATTTAATTAATTTCATCACAACCACAACTGTTACCAGATTTAAGACTTGAGTTTACAATACCGGTATCTATTATTTCTTCTTTTGTAACTAGTTTAAAACAATAATACATGTGGCGATGGTTGTCCCATATTATAAACATTAAATGTATCCATTACATGTTCATCTTCTACAATTCAATTAGCAATATTTGATCCAATGTTCACAAATTATTCATTACAATTTTCCACAATTTTTTTTAGAGTTATTATTTACAGAGTCAAATTTTGTAAAAAAATTATCTCTTTTTGCTCTGCGTAAATGAGTTGTGACCATATTAGGGAGATTTCTATATTTATCATAGTGTACTTGAATCGATTTGTTCAAGTACTTAGGAATAAGTGAAGGATTATTATAGATTCATGAGATTTTGGTGCAGTGCCTCATGAACGGAAAGATGGTATAGCTATGAGCAACTATATTCAAGTAGATATTTGAACATTTGAAATTAGATTAAAAGTTTTAGGATATACAGGAATGTTAATAGATTTAAAATCTAGGAATATGTATGAATATTTAGTTAAAATCTTAAAAAAGAAATATAATTTGTATTTTGGAGATGGACATAATAATGTTGATTATATATTTAGTAATGAAGAATTTAACAATATATTTGTTTACATTAAAGAGCGCAGTTTTGGGGGGTAAATGAAGAGAATTTCAATATAAATTATTGCATAGGGCAGTGGGCACTATACAGGGTGGCCCAGAAATAACGGAACGGGGCACTTCCCAAAATAAAGTAACGAAATGACCGGGTCCAAAATTAATGTTCTTGGTATCAATTTTAATTTGAAAAGACACACTATCCGATGGACCCAGTCATTTTGTTGCTTCATTTTGGGAAGTGCCCCGTTCCTTTATTTCTGGGCCACCCTGTATACAAAATAACATCTACTAATGTTTGGATTTGTTAGTGATAATTTATGCTCTTTTTGTATAAATGGGGTTCAGACATATTCACATTTATTGTTTTAAGGTTTATACGTTCATAGGTTTTGGCTAGATATAATTGAATATTTTGATTTGATAAAATTAGGAATGTTGATTGGAAAATAATGTTTGTAGGATTGGCAGGTAGATCATAGAGTCAAATATTGTAACTCTATCATTTTTTGTGTTAAAACATACTATTTATTCTTCTAGAATAAAAGGTGTACTTCCTTTTGTACGAAAAATACAGACAATTATTTTGGATTATGAAGAAGAAGAAAAAAATTGCTATTAAAAGGGGAAAATTAGGGGTTCACTTACACAAATGGGAACACCATAAAATACATGTAATATGATTAATTTGATTGTGTTAGTATTATAGGGAATTTGTTGTTATTAAGGTTTTGGGTCTCTTCTCTCTTTAGTTGAATGTGACAGCTAGGTTGAAATCAAAATGAGCAGATATACTGGAATGGGTGTCTGAGGTATGTGTGTGACCGTGGTGTGATCAGTGCTTGGGTGGTGATGGGGCTTTTCTTAGGCTAAGGGAGGGGGGGGGGGGTGGTAAAGGAGCATGTTTTAGTTCATTTTTTATGTTTAGTTATATAACCTCCATTATGTTTATTCCATGAAGTCAGGAAATTGAATATACAGTTGATCTGTTATTGTTTATGTATGTAAGATAACCATTTCTATTTTCTTTCATTATAATTGTGAGATGCTCACACTGGACATATTTCGTTTATTATATTTAATTGTAAATGTTAAATGTATATCATTTGGAGGAATAAAACTCACTTTAAAAAAAGTGTGTGGGTGTGTAAATGTACGAGCATAGCTAATCAGCTATGATATGAAACGTACGCAACATGCAATTCGTATAGTAATCCCTAAATGTACAAGTTATACATCATAACAGAGCACACATGCCCAGATTACAACTCGCTATTCATAAGCTTCATGATACGAGGGTCATTATTCATTACAAAAAAAACTCGATATTCATTAGAACGCTCCATCTTTAAAACTGTTGTAATATTATGCTAAATCAGGTAAACAAATTTATTGGCCAAAATGTAGATTGTTGAAGAGATGCTTGCTTCCATTTGTTCCTATTCATGTTTGTATTCGAAGTATGCAAATGACAGTGTTGTTCGATCTAAAAGGGTGTGTGGATGTTATTATTTATCCTTATCCATCTACTGGAGACTGTTAAGATGATTTGTAAAGGAAACTAGAGGAAGTAGCATGTCTTAGTTCCTTTTATCTTTTGTTATAACCTCCATTATGTTTATTCCATGGAGTCAGTGAATTGAATATATATAGTGTTGATTTGTAATTGTTTATGTATGTAAGGTAATTATTTCTAATTTCAACCATTAGAACTGTAATTGTTCTATTCTCTGTTTATGAATAAGATGTTAACATTGGACATATTTTGTTTATGTATTTTCAATTGTAAATGTTATATGTATATAATTTGGAGGAATACAAAATCACCATAAAAAAGTGTGTGTGTGTGTGTGTGTGTATGTGTGTGTGTGTGTGTGTATTGTTAAATCTCCATTGTGTTTAATGTTTGTGAATTACACTTGATTTGTACACTTGAGATGTAAAGTTGTATTATTTAAAATGTTATTCAAATTGTAAATGTTATGTAATTAATTTGGAGAAATAAAAATAACTTTAAAAAAAAGTGTGTGTACACACCTACACCACAGAGTCGGGACTACTGCATGAAAACACACAATAAGACTCGGGACATTTTAAAAAGTCGGGACCGAAATCCCGGTCCCCACATTTTTTACCTAGGGTTAGGGGTGCAAAGTGATCTATAGATGGCGCTATTCATTATTAGCTATTAATACTAAAGTGCCGGAAATAATGTGTGTTTTCTTTTTTGTGTGTTTTGACGGCACCCTATTGAGAAAGACGCATTCATAGTTTGGAATTTTCCGGTGCCCTTGGTGGAATAACGCCATCTGTGGCGGTAAATGGCCATGCATGGAGCGTGATCATGGACGGCACTGATATTGGTGATGGATGGTCATGATAAATGAGGATGATGATGGTGATGGACGATAAGTGATGGTGATGAAGGAAGGTGTACCACAGGTTCATAATTGGACCCGGGACTACTGATAGAATATGCACATGAAAGGTGGTCCTCGGATTGTTGTGTAGGTGTGTAAGTGTGTGTGTGTGTGTGTGTGTGTGTGTGTGGGTGTGTTTATGTGCGAGCGTAGCTAATCAGATATTATATAAAACGTACGCAACATGCAATTCGTATAGTTATCACTAAGGTTATACAAGTTATACATCATAACAGAGCACACATGCCCAGATAAAGGATAGCACACTTCAATGTGTCTAATTGTAATGCGTAATGTGGATATTCGGTCTATATGTTCATACAATTGTCAAAAATGTACCACGCCATTAGGTTTTGCTGCTGAAGGGGTAACCTCGCTATTCATTACCCGCGTAAGTCGCTATCGAGCATTTGAGGGTCATTATTTATCAAGATCTGTCTTAATACCACTCGCTATCCATATGCCTCATGATCCGAGGGTCATTATTCATAAAAAACTCGTTATTCATTATAACGCTCCAACTTTAACACTGTTGTAATATTATGCTAAATCAGGTAAACAAATTTATTTGCCAAAATGTAGATTGTTGAAGAGATGATTGCTTCCATTTGTTCATATTCATGTTTGTATTCGAAGAATGCAAATGACAGTGTTGTTCGATCTAAAAGGTTGTGTGGGTGTTATTATTTATCCTTATCCGTCTACTGGAGAATGTTCAGATAAATTGTAAATTGCGGATGTTGACATTATTTTGAAAAATGAATTGACGAAGGGTTGATAAAATATGCATTTATGTGATGTCTGAAAATCCATATTAAAGGGATCTATCTAGTTACATTGTCCAAATCCTCAAAATCCAATTGGAAGTCTAGCGGCTCCCTCATACCTTTTGTATTGTCCAAATCCTCAAAATCCAATTGGAAGTCTAGTAGCGGTTCCCTCATACCTTTTGTATTCGCATTAACAATAGAAGCATGGGACAGGTTTTGGTTTTAGAATTTCCCTTTATTTACGATTGAAGTGTTTAAATGTTAAACTATACACTGGATGATCGTAACCATGTACAAAGCCAGTTCATTGAGTTAGTGCATATCACTTTTCATTTTTGCTCATTACTCGATCATATGACGTCCATTAAACTTGACATTTTCACACAATACCCAGTGTACATATCAGATGAACAACAAAATACATCGTATCAACCATTCATCACTTCTTGCAGCAGCACATGTCAACACAGTTAATAGAGGGCAAAACACAAAATACTTTTATTGTGAGATAATGAAAAATGAGTGTCAAATTCGAAAGAGCATACAATTTCAATGACAGAATAAACTTTATTTGATCAAAATCGGTTCAGAAATGGCTGAAATATTCATAAACATAACCATTTGCAATAAATGTGGGGCCCCACGATTATTCGATCATTTTGAACCAGCCGTTAACATTTTTTTTAAACTGCTTTGTCTTTCTTTTTAAATTACGAAAAACGGTTTTTAAATAGTTGTTGAGTATCTCTCTAACTTAACACTATTTCAACAAAACATCACATGAACAATATTTTATTTGAAATTGTTGAACCAATGAGTGTTTAAAGAGCGCCTTATTGAGTTTTAACGGCTTTTTTGAATGATAACAGGCTTTTTACTTAGTCATTTGTAATGTCGTATTCCTTTCGAGCATGGTGAAGTTATTAATATTAGTTTGTAATACATTGGTGCAGGTTTTGGTTACTAAAATTCAGTTTCACCAAAACTGTACTCTCTTTACCAAAACTCAACTATCCCTTTAACACTGTGTGCCCTTTCAAATTGTACGCTTATTTGATTCATTATCTTACAAACCAATTCTCGAAGCGCCCTCTAAACCAAAAATTAACTTTCCATTTTTGGGGTACCAACAGTGGAATTTCAGTAAGGCAGAAATTCCCTCGAAAGTATTATTCGATGTGCATCATTGTTGTAAACTAAATATTGGCGCACAGCAATTCTTTTTCTTTAAGTCTCTTTATTTTGTAATGAAATTACACCGGATTGCGCGGGTAACAGGAGGCCATTGCACTAGTTTTGGGGCCAATTATTTGAATTAAAAATAAAAAAAAACACAAACTTTCAATAACGAACGAACCAATACTCAAGTATATATTATCTAGACACACTTATGCTTAATTACGTTGATGAACAATTGTCGAAATTGGGGGGAAAAAATCGAAATGTCAATTGACAATGATTTAAAGATCAACAGAAAGTAAAACTGTATTCATATAATTATGTGGGAGTAGTTTTAAATGTCGTTAATTATTACAAAATCGTTAACCATTATTTAAATGACGGAGGTCAATGGCGTAGCGTGGTCAGACCGATATAGAGGGAGCACGCGAACTAATCAATCTTGCATTTTGTTAATTAGAGTTATTTTTTTTACATTCTAAGTGAATATTTTATTTAGATTTGAACAATAATGTATATTAGATCTCATAATGAATATGTTAAGAAAACTTAAACTGCGTAAACAATGTCCATGACGGCTTCGTTATTATACTTCGATTGGCAACAACATGCATTTTGCATTGCTTATTATTTCCTTTGTTTTCTCAGAATGTGATTTCCATGTGAATGGAGGGCACATGTGTAAGGATTTTGTGAAAATGGAATGACTTAGAGAGCTGAAATTTGGCATAGTGCTTTGTTAGTGTATGTATTTGAAACTCAGTTGATGTTTTCACATGGTGTTTTTTTAAATGTGTAATTATTAGTGCATGAATATAGAATAAGGTAATCGGAAATGTAATTAATATTAATTCTTTAAAAAAACACCCAAGGCATTTTCCAACAAATCTGGGCAATTCCACGGTAACGGAAGGACATTCAGACGCAATTTTTGTAATTAAATCAAATAATTCCAGGATCCTGCTTATGATTCATCATTGTAAATTACATTTCCGAAACTCTTGGTGGGACACCTTTGATTTCCTATTTTTAAATATTTGTTTTTACATTACGTTTATTAGATATGGACACTAATGAGGCCGGTAACGGAAGGACGGCAAAATGAACATGGGTTTTCAAGATCTTTAGTTATGATCCAGTCTCTGTGAAGTTAAGAGGACTATCATGCTATATTGGATCATAGTCCATTCCCTAATGTTCTAAGAGTATTGCAACACTTATTTGAAAAAAATATGTCTATTGCCTATTGGTATATAAATTACAAAAAGTTAATTGCTTCACTATTCGGTAACGGAAGGACAGTAACGGAAGGAAGTTTTGTATTCATTAAAAATATACTTTAGGGATCTCAAAAGATGGAATTTTTAATCTGAACACAAATTGTGATATTCAATCATCCAATTTGGTACCTTAAAACAGAAAAATACTAGAAAGGAATGCAAAAAATAAAGAAAATCTAGAAATAGGCACTGTGTAGTCCCATGTGTATAGGTTCATGTATGGTGTCTGTTTCTCCTATCAGGAGACGCACAATATTTGTTCTAATCATGTAAACTGAAGGATATCATTATGTGATCATGATTTATAAAAAAATAATCCAGAAAAAATGAACAAGATCAGAAATAATCCTCATTTTATTTTTCCACTTTTGGCTCATTTGGCGTGGAATTGCTCATCTGATAAATCATTTTTTTTAAATATAAGATACATGGAACATACTGACGAAGTTAAAATGAATTTGAACATGTTGAATGAGTGTTTTTTTAAATAAGCTTACACACTTTTCTTAAGTATTTCTTTATATTCAAATTAGGCCACGTGGTTTCGAATTACACATTATGTAAAAAGATCTGTTATGTGACATATTATCAAAAAACATTAACTTCAATGGTAACAAAATATTTATAAAGCAATACCAGTGAAAAGGAATATCCATTTTATGATAGTATCCATGCATGCCCCCTTAATTGGATGTTTTTTTGGCCTAGAAATGCGCAAAAATGCAAAGTTATATTCACTAACTTATTGCACTTACTTTGTACACGGCTTAAATTATTCCGTAGACAGTTTAACATCTGAACACTTCAATCCGAAATATCTTTTTAACAAAACATAAATTTGAAAAACCGAAACCTGTCCCGTGCTTGTATTGTTTATATGAATATGACAAGGTATGAGAGAACCACTAGAGTTCCAAGTAGGTTTCTAGTAGTAGAGTAGATCAGTGTCAAATTTCATGGAAATCGTTCAAAACTTGATACAAGCTACAAAATTGCTATGCAGGCTATCTTGGGGACACTTTTCAGGACAAAAAAAAAACACCTAGACAAGCAAAGAACCACCGTGGCATTTTAATAATCTTGGTGTCGATTTATATGTTTATTGATATGCTGAAAACGAGTGTGATACATACGGACCCATAGGCGAAAATCCAAGATGGCCGCCATTTTCCAAGATGGCCGCCGAAAAGCAATTCTTTTTTACATACAAATTGACTGAGTTGGCCCATTTGAATAATCTTGGTGTCGATGTACTGTATTATGTTTCTTGATATGCTGAAAACGAGAGTGAAACATGCGGACCCATTTAATGGCGAAAATTTAAGATTTGGATAGGCTGCTCCCTTATTGGGATTTCTTACCCTTGAAAGATTATTTGACTCACCCCACCCCCCCCCCCCCCCTCTCTCCCTCTCTCTCTCTCTCTCTCTCTCTCTCTCACTCTCTCTAAGCTAGAACCCTACCAATGCCCTGGCCCCCTGAACAAATACCCGGAAATTTGTATTATTAAAAATAATAGTATGATTTAAATCAGGTAATGCATTAGGAGTTCACGTTCAGCATACATAAAACAGCATTTTATAATCCAGATCTAATCCAGATCTACTCACATGTTTAGATTAAACAACCTTCCGACCCCTCCTCAGTAAACATATGGGTTGACACTAGCTACGCTATGGACCTTTCTATAATGTATACCAAAAGAAAAAAACTGTACAGTTGTTTGCAGCTCCTTAATTATCAACTTTGGGTCATAGGCTCGAAAAGTATACACAATTACAAACGACTAAGTAAAACCCCTGTTATCATTCAAAAAGAGCCGTTGCAACTCAAGAGGGCGCATTTTAAAAAAATCACTGGTTCTTGGTGTCGATTTATATGTTTCTTGATATGCTGAAAACAAGAGTGATACATACGGACCCATTTAATGGCAAAACCACCATTTCCAAGATGGCCACCCAAAAGCTACTTTTTTATATAAAAATTGACTTGGTTGATCGATCTTAAATAATCTTGGTGTCGATTTATATGTTTCTTTATATGCTGAAAGCGATTTTGCTACACACGGACCTATACAATGGCGTAGCTAACCCTCTTTCTCTACTTAAATCGTAAAATGTTATTTGTTCTTGATTTTGGGATAGGCTGCTCCCTTATTGGGTTTTCTCAGTTACCCTTGAAAAATGTCTTTGCCTCACCCCAGACTCCCCCCCCCCTCCCTCTCTCTCTCTCTAAGCCAGAACCCGGCTAAACCCCTGGGCCCCTGAAAATACCTCTGAAATGTTTATTATAAAAATAATAGTATGATTTAAATCAGGCAATGCATTAGGAGTTCACGTTCAGCATACATAAAACAGCATTTTATAATCCATATGTACTCACATGTTTAGATTAAACAACCTTCCGACCCCTCCTCAGTAAACATATGGTTTGACACTGGCTAAGCCATGGACCTTTCTATAACGTATAGCAAAAAAGAACCTGTACAGTTGTTTGCAGCTCCCTAATTATCAACTTTGTGTCATAGGGGTGTAATATTACAGGCAGTGTCGTAATGAGCAAAAACTTTATGGGGGCACAACAAAATCTGCATGACCACAATGTTCGTATAGCGTAATAACAGGGTTGCCAACTTTGAGCAAGAGGTGAATCTGGGATTTTGCGAGGGAGCGAAGCGACCAAGCCCGAAGGAGCGAAGCGACTGAGCGGGGGGAGGGTGTGGGAGGGAGCTCTTGCATTTTGGGACTTAAAACTGTGCAATCTAGTGCATACCTAGGAAGGAAATTTGGACTTGACGCCATATACTATTATGTGGGTAAGTGCGTCATGATTCTATCGACTGGAAACAAAACAGTTATATTTGTTTCGTGAAAAAAAACCCATTATACTATGCAATATGCACCCCAAAAATTATATCCGCAAAGAGACATATATTGCCCCAATTGCCACATTATTTATGTTACAATTACGGTTACAGTCCGTTATTCCGAAGGTTCGTTATTCCGAAGGTTCAGTTATTCCGAAGGTTCGTTATTTCGAAGGTTGTTATTCCGAAGGTTCGTTATTCCGAAGGTTCTTTAGTCCGAAAATAAAATAGGGTTCGTTAATCCGAAAATTAAATCGGGTTTGTTATAATACTATAGTTTGTGTTTTGTTTATTTAATTTACAGCCTGCATTAAGCATACCCCTCCCCCTTTCCTTCCCTTGGCCAGACCAATCAAACATTTAAGTTTATTTTATCTCTTTATATGAAATTATAGCATTATAACAAACCAAAATTCATTTTCGGATTAACGAACCCGATTTCATTTTAGGAATAGCGAACCTTCGGAATAACGAACCTTCGGAATAAAGAACCTTCGGAATAACGAACCTTCGGAATAACGAACCCGATTTCATTTTAGGAATAGCGAACCTTCGGAATAACGAACCTTCGGAATAGTGCAACAAATGTTCGGATTAACGAACCCTATTTCATTTTCGGATTAACGAACACTCAGGTATAGGAAATTTGCGTGTTCAGAATAACGAACCTTCGGAATAACGAACCGCACCCACAATTACAACAACATGAACAAGCTATACCAGACGTATATATAGACAAGACCAATTCCTGACAGAGCGAAGGCGACCGAGAGGGGTAGTCACGAAGGGGGTGCCCGCCCTATCAAAAAGTAGCTTTTTGGCGGTCATCTTGAAAATTTTCGCTTGTCTAAGTGTTTTTTCCTGAAAAGTGTCCCAAGGTAGCTACATACCAAGTTTGTTGCTTGTATCAAACTTTGAACGATTATTACACTTATCTGCTCTACTATGATACTTGTTGTCCCAACGAATATGGTCTACATATTGCATGAAATTATGAAATTAACTATAAATATATACCATTTATTTAATACGCGGCCTGCGTAAGAATAATTATTATAATAGCGTCGACACAGTGCTGTATCTGAAATGGGATCATTACCATAATACATTCATAGCGTATATGAGTTTCGGACAATTCGCATCGATTGATTATAAGCAAGGTAAGAGAAACAGATTATAATGCTCAATTATGTATTTACTATCATCGTTTTTATATAACCGTATGATCTTATTAGCACATGCCGAATAGGATATATGGTTGATTTGGCTTACAAAGAACAATCTACAGCAGTAAAGATATGTTATTAATATCGATTCATATATATAGTCTTAAACGGCTTCTTAAAGAATAGCATGAATTGGTGCACATTAAACATTTAAGGATATAAGAGAAGCAAATCATGGTTAGTGCATAAACTATATAAAATTGCAGTGAACATCAAATATATCAAAACATGCATAGTATTTATAATAAAATATAAAATCCTGTCATTGCACAAATATTGTTATTACTTTAACAACTCTTCAAAGTATCTCGCCTATATTGCCTGTGCACCTATCACGATGCTTCACAGCCTACTTGTGTAAAATGTGTGCGGATTTTTTGCATCGATATTAAGTCACGCTTTAACTTGTCCAGGGTATCATAAATATATAAACATGATTATCATCATACTTCCAAAACCATTCCGCCACATAATCATATAAATTTATATTTATATTGGCACGATCGCTGGTTTACAGTGCTCACGGCATCGTGCAATACAATAGGTTGCTGAAATTGTCCTGAACCAGGCAGACTAAGCAATACGTACTATTTGGTTACCGATGAAATGAAATAATACTATGAAAGAATTGACAAAAGCGCTAACAAAATATCACAACGCTAGTCGAGGTTAGCCCCGATAATGATAAATTACACAAACAAAAGAAATACATTTTCCGCTGAATTCACTTATTTACACTATGTACATAAATTGAAATAGTATCAATAATCACAACCTAATTATTTGTCATTAATTACTGTTGTTTTAATCATTGTACTCGCTGCAAAGGTATTGTTTTAATGATTGGCAAAAGCTTTTCCGCTTAACATTTTCTATTAACTCAAATCCATCGGTAGATTATTCCACAAATGTGGCCCTAAAAACGATTGTTTGCCAACGTTTGTTTTTAATTTTAATAACGCTTATATTACATTTCTCTTTATTCCGTGTTTCATACGGATGAGCAAGAAATGAAAAGTAATCAATCAATTTATGAGGTAAATTATTATTTATCAAATCATGCATGAATATACTAATCATATAACGGTATTGCTTAAATACGTCAAGAAGTTTTAATTAAACAAAAAGTGGACCTGAAGGATTTCTGAAATCTTTAAAGGCTTGCACTCGTGCGATTCGTTTCTGAAGAATCAAAATAGAATTTAGATTAGTTTTGTTTGCAGCACCCGAAACTTCTATGCCATAAGTTGTATGGGATAAAAACGTGAAAATAATGCGTGCAATACAGTCATTTAAAAAAAAAAGAGAATTTTATATGAGAAAAGACATTTTGTTTCAAGAAATATTTTAGTAATGCTTTATATAAAGCATTACCAAAATATTTCTTGAAACAAAATCTCATATAATTATTTTTTTTTTTTTACTGACTATATTGCACACATTATTTACACGTTTCTTCCAAGTTAAATTTGTATCAATAAGAATGCCAAAAAGTCCATACAGATTCTTAACATTTTTCATTTATTAACAACTGACCCGAAATTGCAAAAGTTCTCCGTTCATGTTTTACTTAGTTTTGTTTCCATTAATCGTCAATTTATTGGCATTGCGCCATTTCATAATATCCTTTAGATTCATGCTTACTTCTGTCAAATCAACGTGCCATTCCTCAGGTTTAAAAGTATGGAATAAATTAGAGTCATCTGCAAATAATCTAAAATTTAAATACAGTCAAACCTGCCAATGCGACCACCTGTCTATAGCGACCACCTGCTCATAACGACCGCTTTCTGGTCCCCCCGTGAAAAATCATGTGTTAAGCGACATGCGTAATGCGACCACCTGCCTAACGCGACCAGCGACCACCCTTTTGGGGTCCCGACACACATATATAAATCGGTGTATAGCGACCACAAAATTAGCGATTGAGCAACCAAGGCATCAAATATGTGGCCTGTGGTCGCTCAAGGCTCCAATTCTGAGCATGTCAATGCATAAAACAAGCTTTTAAAATGACAATGAACTTCAGACAGACGTTAAATTACCGACAAGATGTGCTTCAACTCATAAACAAAGAATATTCAAGCTCTTCAGTACGCGGTGCTGATACAGAAATGCGTTGAACAAAGGTATTATACATAACATCTTATACATACAATCATAATTAACAAACTGATGTCTACTGGTTACACTGGTAAAATAATCGTTAAACCATTCAAGTGTCACACCTCAAATTCCGTAGTACTTTTTTTGTTGAAAGGATAGAATGATCAATGGTGTCAAATGCTTTGGCAAAATCAATAAATACATCAACTGTCATACACCCTTCATCAGTATATTTTGTACTTTGATTGATCAAATATAGCAACCACCAGTTATGTTATATTCCCAAGCGATTTCGGCCACCTCCCAAATTAATATTGCCCACCCTTTTTTGTCTTCTCTGACATATGTTTGAGTGGTCGCTGGATACAGGATTGTGACTCTGTAAACTGAAATTATAGTTCAACAATTGTGTTTTTGTGTCCTCATAGACAAATATGCAGCCCGCCCAGCCAAACTCGTACCCGCAACAGGGGGCGGATGGGGCAGCCCCGCCGATGGTGACCACTATCCCGTGCAACACTGGCCAACAACATGGCCACCCAATCACCGTCCAAGAGCAAGTGGCCACTCCGGGTTTGGGAGAGAAATACAACGCGTCTAGAGGGAAGGCGATGGGATGGGTGCAGTGCACGCTGGCCATCATCAGCATCGTCCTTGGCATCGTACAGAGCGTCAACGGGTCCGAAGTCGGATACATCGGTTACGGGATATGGGGAGGCCTGCTGGTAAGTTAAACATGCGTTTGTATTGATATTATGATCACAATTATTTATACAATCATCATCATTATTGATATTATCATTATAATCAATATAATTATTCATATCATTATTATTAGGATTTATTATTATTATTATTGCAATATGTATTATTCTTTATTACAAGGGCGTCGATTTCTTGATTGGGGGGGGGGGGGGGGGGGTGGGGGGTGATCAGTCATTGCGAGGGAGGTAAGCGACCGATGGGGGAGGAGGGTGTGGGAGGGGGTGTCCCCCCTCCCAGGGTAGGGAGCCTTTGCATTTTGGGGCTTGAAATTGTGCACTCTGGAGCATTCCCAAGGCAGCAGTTTCATTTTGTATAAACTTGTTTCTGAGTTACCGTGTTATAGTGGCCTAGAAATGGATTTAGGGAGTTTTGAATTGTAGGGGTTGGAGACAAGTATTTTCTGAAAGAGTATACCCTAGAGCTCAGGAATTAACTTGTCTCCAGAAATGAAAATTGGTTTCCTGTGAGATATATGGTTGCATGGTAACCACTTCAAAATGTTTATAGAAAATTACAATATTTCGAAAAACTATTATTTTAAGGCCATAATGAGTGAACTTTCATGCAAAAAGATGTTTTCAGATGTGGAAAAGATGCCCTTAAATGATTAGAGACTTTCATTGCGCAAGGTCAACAGTAAAGGTCAAAGTTCACTGGTCAAAGTACAAAAATTAATGGAAAAAATCATGTTTTTGTACATTGTACTGATATCTTTCATCTTCAAATGAAGTTGCATTATGGAAACTGCTGGAAAAAAATAATTCTGGATAGAATATATTCTTACAATTCCAAAGCTGTATTTTTTGTCATCTAGGAACATTTTACAAGGGAGATATGACATATTTACGGTAACAATGTAAATGCCGCGATATAGTGCAATGTACACATATGTGTTATCCTATGCAAAATGTACACAGTGCTAGTGGATCGATGTCTGGAAATTTGAACGCTGAGGATATTTAGCATTATATTCCACATACTAAGAATCTTGCTCTACGATTGGTCAAAAGTTAATCACGTGATGAAGCATAGTTTCGCCCATCATTGATGGGAGAAGAAAACTTCATTACAGTGTTGCACTCACTAGATAAAAAGTACTATCTAGTGAGTGCAACGCACTTTCACTGCGGTAGCATTGACTTGACTGTGGAGCTCGTGTGTGGCTAGTCAAATTCCGTACCCAAATGATGTGGCGGGGTTCTCTATGCGCGCGAATTACAAATTTAATTGTATTCGTTGTGCATACACGTACGTAGCATGCACACTGTTTCAAGCTCATACGCTATGCATGCACTGTGTATGCATACGTATCGTACATATTAGTATAACAGTACACGGTTAGGTTTGCTGCGTTGTTATGGTTTAATTGCTTGTTCTGTTGTTCGACGTAAGATTTGAGTTCTAACGGAGCTGAAATGGAACTTTTTTTGCTTGAGAGTGAAAGTAAAGTTATCCAAGATTATTGCGAATGCTGGAAACTTTCATACACATTGAAAATTGGAATAACATTGATGTTGGTAAGTAGATCAAACCTATAGTAGTAGTAACAGCTGTAATTAAGACTTGCCTTAGACTAGGCCTGCTTATAGACTAGATCTACCGTTCGATGTGGAATATAAAGCAAATAATCACCTTTTGGTTTCAGGCGATGGCAATCTATCACTTCCTCGGCGATCTGAATGTATACGCTATCTTTCCTCAGCTTCGCTTCGGAAAGATAGCTACATCCAGATCGCCTTGGAAGTGATAGATTGTCCCATCACCTTCACCAACGGTAATTATTTGCTTAATATAAACTGGGAAATGACTTGTTGTTAGCATGAATTAGGTATGCTGAATACGATAAGCTTTATTTCTAAGTGAAATTTTTAGTTTTTGACCACCTAATCTGCATAAACAAAATGGCCGCCGAAATTGTAATTTATAAATAATATTCTCATATCGTATGTCTGTTACCATGCATATATAGGAGTTACAAATTTAATATTTATACCTTATTAATGAGAGTCATGCAGATAATGAAAACGTTAATATCGGAGTAAGTGATATTTACTCTTACGAATATGGATGCATAGTGACCGGCATTAAAAAAATAATATTTTCAAATATATCTATAGTAATTCATTGTCAAAATCCTCAAAACTTATTTGGATCTCTAGCGGGTCTCACATAACTTATTGTATTCATACTTATTACCAACAGATGCATACAAACATAGTTTGATTTTCAAATTTCTCTTTCGTTATAAAGATATGTATGATTACAGGGTTAAGATATGTACTGGATATCTAAAACTGTGTACAACGCCAGTGCAATAGCGAATATCACTTTGCATTTTCGCTCACTAATCGACCGTATAACATCCATTAAACATGACATCGTCACACATTATAAATTGACATAACAAATTACCAAAATATACCTTTGATCAACCAGTTGCCAGTTTTTGTAGATTTCAACACTGAGAGTTACTAGTTCCCTTTAAAACATTCGTTGTTTGTTGTTCAATTTACTCGACCGTACTTTACTCTGAGTATGAGGGTTTGGTAGATGAATAAGGACATTACTAAAATAATCAGAAGTATGGAACAGTCAAAATGAATTGAAATCCCTTTATTTGCATAATTAAATAGCCGCTAGGTATCATTCTTCTTCTTTCGTATCCTACATCTACACTACTCTACACTACGCTACACTACTAGTCTAGAATATTAAATATTTGGCCATGACTTTGCACATCGCAGGGCTCTCTCATTCGCAACCACCAGATCTTCTTGACTACACTGTTCCTCAAGGTTAGGACACTGAAGGATGTGTTGCATGGTTTGTGATGTGCCACAGTCGCAGTTAATGTTGTCATCATCTGTGTATCCCCACTTTTTCATGTTGACTTTGCATCGACCCATCCCTGTGCGAAGTCGGTTGAGGGACTTCCATGTCTTCCAGTCTTGCTTGTGTCCTGGGGGTAACTGCTCCTTAGTAGGGAGAGATAGCTTGTCATGGTGGCGGTTACTGCTGCGCCTCTCCTCCTCCTCGATTTGAGCCGTTTCTGGGATGGTTGGATGTCATAACATGGATGGCGGCTATCCTGACTTTGTCTGAGACGCTCCACGCTACTGGCTACTGACCGGCGTATATCGGGTGGAGCAATGCCGGACAGGACATATAGGCTGCTAACATTTGTCGGCTTTAGACAACCAGAGATTGCTCTGCAGCTATCGTTGAGAATTGGGTCAAGTTTCTTCGAATGCGAGGATCTTTCCCAGACTGGGCACGCATACTCCGCAGCAGAATAACAAAGTGCAAGAGCTGTTGCCCGTAGTGTAGATGCACTGGCACCCCAAGAGGAGTTTGTCAGTTTCCGGAGGAGGTTGTTCCTGGTCCTCACTTTCCCCCTCACCTTTCCGATATGCTGCTTGAATGAAAGTGTTCGATCCAGGGTAACGCCAAGGTACACTGGATGATCGCAGTGGTCGAGGGGGGTACCATTCCATGTGAATGATAGTTTCTTCCCAGCCTCGCGGTTGCGTAGATGGAATAAGCAGACCTGGGTCTTGGTAGGGTTTGCTTTCAGCTGGTTGTCTCTGTAGTATACTGTCAGGTTGTCTAGGGCTGATGTTAGGGTGCTCTCTATCTCATTGGTATCGCTGTTCTGGGTGGCAATGCCGAGATCATCAGCATATATGAAGCTCCGTGTGCCCGGAGAGACAGGTTGGTCATTCGTGTAGATGTTGAACAGGACTGGGGCGAGAACACTGCCCTGTGGGAGTCCATTCTTCTGTATCCTCCACCTGCTGCGCTTTCCGTTCAGCTCCACAAAGAAACGTCTGTTTCCTTGTAGCAGTTGGATGAGTTTGGTCAGATGGATGTCACTTGTCATCCTGTACAGCTTATTGAGGAGTAATCGATGGTTCACTGTGTCATAGGCAGCCGTAAGGTCTACAAACACTACGCCGGTAGGTTGACTCCTCTCAAAGCCATCTTCAATGAACTGAGTCAAGTTGAGGACCTGACTTGTGCATGACCTCCCAGGACGGAAGCCGGCCTGCTCAGGGATTAGATGCTGTTCCGTAATAGGGCCAAGTCTGTTCAAGATGAGGCGCTCAAAAAGCTTGTACAGATGGCATAGTAGGGAGATTGGTCTGTAGCTTTTGGCAGCTTGTGGATCTTTGCCTGGTTTGAGGATAGCGATTACTCGAGCTTTCCTCCAGATCTTTGGTAGTTGGGACTGGAGTACACAATTGTCATACAGGGTAAGAAGCCATAGTAGAGCAACCTGTCCGAAATGCTTAATCTGCTCGGTCCGGATGTCATCAAGACCAGCTGCCTTACCGTTCTTAAGGCTGTTGATTGCTGTCTGGAGTTTTTTCAGGGTAAAGGTCCAGTTGGATTCTTCATCGGACTGGTTCCATGGAGGATGTTCTTTTTGCTGGAGTTTATGTTGCGTTTTGCCATTCAACAGAAGCTGGTGAGCAACCTGGTTAGCAGTGACGTTGGAGTGCACTTTTGCTTGTTTGGGGTTGTTGTTGATCTTTTTGATAGTTGACCAAGCTTTCTTGCTGTTGTGTGTCATATCTACATCTTCGATGAGTTCTTGCCAGGATTTCCTTCGCTCTTCGGCAATGGCTGCCGTCAGCATCTCTCCTGCATTCATGGTGTCATCTGAGAAGGGATCGTCCTCATAAAGCTTCAAGTACTCATCATAGAGGGCTTCGCTATCTGCAGAGATTCCAGGGACGTAATATTCCCTGCATCCTCGGGGGATGTGCTTCTTGGATATGTCCTGTGTCAGTTTGATAAATTTCTCGTAGTTGGCTGGGGTAGGGTCAAGATCAGCCAAGGCTTCATCGAGGCCATTGGTGAAATCCTTCCAATTGCCTTTGCGAAAGTTAAAGCGTCGTCTAAGGGGAACTTTCTGGGGCACCACAGCAGCAGTGATATCGATGACGATGGGCCTGTGTTGTGAATGGGGTATAGGATCTAGCACATTCTTCTTGCTGAGGGCAGATATGCGCTCACTGGTGAAGGCCAGGTCTGGATTGTATCCCCTTCTCCAGCGGCCGCTGTTGAAGGAAGGAGGGAGTTTTGCATCGTGGATTAGGTTGAGTTGGTGTGCTTCAGCCCACTCCTCTACCAGAGTACCATCATCATTTGTTTCACTGTAACACCAACTGATGCTATGGCTGTTGAAGTCTCCAATAACAACATTGATCTGCTGGTAGTTGTAGGTCTCAGGTTCTCTGAATGAGAAACTTTTGCCAGGCGGCTTGTATATAGATGTCACAGACAATTTCCCTAGGCTGACTGACAAGATCTCTACGTTGTCACTCTCAGTTAGTGATGTCTGGTCGATGATTGTGTCATGTTTGGTGAAAATCGCACTACCATATCTCTCATGAGGCCTTTCCACAGCAAGCTTCATTCCGGGAATTCTGGGCCTGAACTGTTGCTGGTCTCTGTGCGTCTCCTGTAGACACAGGATATCACAGTCATTATCGTGGCAGAGTTTTCCAATCAGCTGTCCTTTCGCTGAAGAAAACCCTTCGGCATTGATGGACATCACTGTCATCGTCCGTCCTGAAAAGGGCGCATGCTTCCGGCGATGATTAGTGGAAGCCATTTTATTCTCGTAGTCGTAGGAACAAAGCAATACAGATGAACTTTGTTGCTAAATGGTGTAGATGAAGGTGGTGATAGAATTAGTTCAGGATTAAACCTTATCCAGCCCTGCGAACGTGGACGCTTCTATCATGGGGCCGCTAGGTATCATGACAGTCATTTTACAAAGAATATAATTATTTATATATATCTAAACTTAATTTTACCAGCTAGCTCTAGAGGCATTTCTGCTTTGTACTCTGATTGTTAAAATGATGTCAAAAACATTTTAGATGATAAGTAGCACAGACATAAACAAAATAATGCTAACAATTATCATTTTTAATTGACTAAAACGTCCTATAATTCACAATGTTTCGTGCATCAAGACAACTATAGCATTTTCCCATTCTGTACCCGATTGCAATCTGGAAGGTTTTCATTCGTAATACTATGTACTATGCACTACATCTCGACTGTTAGGATCTATGGATAATTAGGCAGGCTTCCTTCGACGCTTCAATCTGAGGAAAGCTAATTGGGAAAGCTTGCTGAGAACCTTGATTTCTCCGTCCTGGACATGCCATATATATCCATCAAAACTACGACACTTTTGCCGAGCTTTACATGAAACCGTCTAGGCGTAACATCCCCAAGGGTACCGCACCAGCTACAGTCAAGACTTGATGGGCCACTCCAAATTGTTGTACGAAGTCACCATCAGACACCTCCAAATGGACCCCTTTAGCAAGGACACAATGAAATCTGGAGAATACCTGCCCGAAGAAATAATGTTGAATCTAGAAGGACAAGGTGGCAGAAATTAATCAAATACACATACGGTACATAATATATAGCAATTGGAAAGCATTGAAAACGATATGGATACTGCTTGGGCAATGACTATTCACAAGTGCAACAAATATATCAAGTCACCGTCTATAGTACCGATCAAGCCGCCCATCAACTCCTTGTGAATAGTCGGGAAAACCCGACGATCATCCAAGGCGGGCTAGGTTCCTAACGGCCACAGACTCACAAGACTCACTAATCCACTCACCATAAGCGACCTGTTTGCTGCCTTTAAGCAATTAAAATGTAAAAGCTGCTGGAGTTGATGACATCCTATGTTAGCAAATTGAACACCTATAAGTATGTCCAGGCGACACCAACTAGCTCCTTAACATGCTCAATGCATGCATGATCACCAACGACATCCCGAAGCTCTGGATGAAAGCCAAAGTTACCTAATTGTCGTAGCCTGGTAAAGACATAGTCAGAGCCTAGTACCTCATTGGTCAGTCAAAATGCTGTGCCATACAAGCGGTTTATCCTCAACCGCCCTATTCGTGAATGAACATGTTGGAACTATCAGGGTTAGGTCAGGAAAGGCAATTGTGAAATTCCTAAACTCATTGACTGCTATGATCACCATGAGGATAAGCTATTCACCGGAGTTGCTTTCTTTGACCCTTTTGCTGCCTACAACACCTTGAACCACATGATCCCCACCAGGACTGCCGTTTTTGCTGTCCAATCAGATATGTTTGGGGGTCCTCAACGGTAACCGCATACACAAAAATGGTAGATCTGAGGCAGCCTCATTGTAGATATTGTTCCTGCCTCATGTATTTCTGTGTGCTGGTAATGTAGTCTTTGATGCTTAAGTGTATAATGGCTGATGTTGGTCAACTTCAATATTGTTCTACAGCACCTTATCCATAATGTGTTGGTTATCATCTTTGTTCTTTGAATGAGGAACACACTAATTGCTCGTCAGGACAAACTCTACGAATGCTTATTTTAGCAATGAACATGATTTTCCGAAGCATATGCTTCCACCTCAAAGACTCCACCTGGGAGGCCGGTGACAATTAAAGTGTAAACAGCATATGGAAACACGTGTTTTGAGATAGTATCAGGTGGCCATCGGTCGCATTATGCAACTGATGACCCTGATATAGTAAACGTTAATGTTGAATAGAAAATGATAGTGCGCTGATAACGAATCGCTATTCCATTTTTACGCATATTTGTTTTAATAGACTGATTAATATATGTAGATATAATAAGGATTATAGTACTGCGTCTAATTTGCACAGTGAAGCTGCAGCAGACATCAATATCACTGTGGCACATCGATATATCAATGTTTTAGAAGTGAAATTGTTCCTTCAACATTTAATTTACAAAGTTATTTTAAAGGGGTAGTACAGTTTTGGTAAGGCTAAACTTTAGTAACAAAAACCTGCACAGTAACATTACAAACTAATAGTTATAACTCCACCATGCTCGAAAGGTATACAAAATTACAAACGACTGTTATCATTCAAAAAGGGCCAATAAAACACAAGAGGACGATCTCTTAAAAGGCATTGGTTTCAACCATTTTCCATACAAAATTATGCATGTGATGTTTTGTTGAAATAATGATTAAATAGAGAGATCATCAACAACCATTTAAAAACCGCTTTTGAAAATTGTTGAACAAGGGTAAGTATTATTATTTTTTTTTTAAATCATCGAATAAATTTGGGGCAAATGATGCGACTACTGTGATGCATGTGAATCGCGCATCGCACGTAGTGCACATGTCACCCATATACAGGCACGCAATATTCATGCACACATACATGCATAAACATCCACTGATTCGCGCGACAGAGAAATACAAACAAAAATTTAAAAAGAGGTAAAATGAATGAATGAATGAATTAGAGACTTTATCTTTCCCGAACGTTCTGGTGGTGGAAAATAGGAAAATTGGCCGGCCTCGAGCTGGACTCGGCCCGAGTCACACAAGGCAGTTTTTTTTTATTTTTTTTAGGTCATTTGTTAATCTATATTTGTCTTTATTCTGTATTGTTAAGACTTATTTTAATCTTTCTTGTCAGATAAACACTGCTAATTATTGTTCACATTTTCACAATTTAACTGGTAACTGTGATGTTATGTTATTTCATACACGTGTTATGTTTTGATTTCATTTCTATTTTTCACACAGTGCTTATTTTCAACATGAACTTTATTTTCATCGAGCGAGTAGCTTGATATGAAAACAACACAAATAAAGAAATTGATGAAAAGGATTGCGCACATTCCAAAGATGTTCGCCCTTAGACGAAATGGAATGTATAAACGCTTACATTTCACCTTTGTAGACGAAATCGAATGCTCTACACCCGATTTTCTAAGTTGAGTGGTGTTAATTCAATTCGGTTTGAAAACAGTTGGCAATCGCACAGTCCAAAAATCAAATTGAATGAAATTATTTGCTAATTGAAACACGATCCTGATCGTCATTCAATTTCGTTCTAAATTGCGTGCTATTAAAGGGATAGTTGAGTTCTGGTAAGGAGAGTACATTTTTGGTGAAACTGAATTTTAGTAACCAAAACCTGCATCATTACATTACAAACTAATAGTTATAACTAGAAAGGAACACAAAATTACAAATGACGTAGTAAAGATCATTAAAAAAGAGCCGTTAAAACGTAAGAGGGCGCTCTCTAAACACTCATCGGTTTTAACCATTTTGAATAAAATATTGTGCATGTGATGTTTGTTGAAATAGTGATTAGATAGAGAAATAACCAACAACTATTTAAATACCTATTTTGTAACTTTTTGAAAAGAGGAAGCATTTTTTTGAATTTTTAACGGCTGGTTCAAAATTCTCTAATAAACCCGGGGCCCCGGGTTTATTACAAATTGTTATATTTATGGATATTTCAGCCGTTTCTGAACCGATTTTGATAAAACAAAGATGATTTTATTGTTTAAATATTATGCTCTTTCAAATTTTACACTAAGTTTTTCATTACCTCACAAACCAATTAAGTAGTCTAGCGCCCTCTCTACCAAACTCAACTTTCCCTTTAATGACCATTTGAGTACTATTTTGACGAAATTGGACGGGAAAACCTATAATACTCCGTTTTACATCTGTCTGACTTTCACAATACGGCATAGGTAGAGATATTCAATTTGTTATTCATATCTCATAACATAGTATAATGATAGAAGAATGTTTGGAAATTATAATGTTGGTGGCCATTTTGTTTATGCATATTAGGTGATCAACAACTGAAAATCATCTTGGAAATAAAGCTTATCGTATTCACCGTACCTGAATCATGCTGAAAAAGGGTCTTTCCCCCAGTATATATTCCCTAAATTCCCTTAGCGTTCAACTTTTCCAGATATTCCACTAACTAATTTAGTATACGTGTTTGTAGCACTGTATACATTTTGCTTAGGATAACACATGTAATGTGTGCATTGCACTTTTTCGGGGCATTTACATGGTTACCGTAAACATGTCATATCTCCCTTGTTGAATGGTTCTAGATGACAGAAAATACAGATTTGTAATTGCAAGAATATATTCTATTTATAACTACTGTATTTGTTTCTAGCAGTTTCATTATTTTGCATTTATTTGAACATGAAAGATATCAGAACAATATTCAAAAACATGATTTTATCCATTAATTTTTGTACTTTGACCAGTGAACTTTGACCTTTACTGTTGACCTTGCGCAATGAAAATCTCTAATCATTTTAGAGCATCTTCTCCACATCTGAAAACATCTTTTTTGTAAGATAATTCACTCGTCATGGCCTTTAAAAAATACATTTTCCAAAAATTGCAATTTACTAAAAAAATTATGAGATGGTTACCATGGCAACCATATATCTCTCAGAAAACCAATTTCCAATTCTGGAGACAAGCAAATTACTGAGATCTAAGGTGTATTTTTTCAGAAATTACTTGTCTCCAACCCCTACAATCCAGAAATCCCTCATCCCTTTTTTTTTTTTAATCTGGCCACCAGACTATTATATATAAATAAACACGATTTATGAAATCAAGTTTGCCGAAAACAACCAAACCCAAAAGGGGTCTTCTGCCTACTGAGGAGTGAGTAAGGACTTTTTAACATAATACATACGATATAAGAAATTATATTCCACATACTAAGAATCTTGCTCTACGATTGGTCAAAAGTTAATCACGTGATTAAATATAGTTTCGCCCATCGGTACACTCTGTAGATATCTTGGGTGAAAGTGCGTTGCACTCACTAGATAAAAAGTACTATCTACACTCCGCGGTTGCATTGAATTGAATACCAATAAGTGGCGCGATAACTCTATGCGCGCGAATTACAAATTTAATTGTATTCGTTGTGCATACGGTATACGTAGTACACTGCATACGCTATGCATAGCACTGTAGAGGCGTCGATCAGCTGTTCGGAAAACACAATGCATTGGCCGGGGCGAGCATTGTTTGTGAACAATTGCATTGTGTTTTCCGAACAGATCGACGCCCCTGTTGTAGTATCGTATACTGTTTGCATGCTCGTTCTGTGTACTCTACTAAAATGACGGCCACAAACATAAGGTTTGAGCTTTTGGATGAGGATGAAATGGACACGTTTTTACTGGAGAGTGAAAGTAAAAATACAAAGCGACAACTTAAGTTCAGCCTGAAAGTGTTCCAAGATTATTGCGATGCTGGAATCATACTTTTTAACGAATTGTCTGACGTGGACTTGAAAGCGCTAGACCAAGTGTTGGGGAGACTCTATTTTCGCGTTTGTTGACTTTTGAACTGTTTTTTTGGAGTTTACATTTCGCGTTTTAGCTTTTGGAATTACCCTGTTACCGAAATTGGAATAACAAGTCATTGTTGGTAAGTAGATCAAACGTAGTAGTAACAGTACTTAGACTTAGAAGTTAGACTTAAGGCATAAGCCCGGCGCAGACAGAGCCGACTCGACCAGATCCGACTGGCTTTAATCAGGCTAGAGTTGGGCCTGGTCGGTCGGAGCAGATTTATCGTGTTGAATCGGCCCCAACTGGCATCCGACTGTCTCTCGACTGGCAAAATGTGTGTCGCGCGCGAGGCACTGAAAACTGAGCCGATCGGAATGACAATCAGTCGAGTCGGCTCTGTCTGCGCCGGGCATTCTGAGTACTTAGAGTAGACTAGTCTAGGGGTAGGCCTGCTTAGACTACAGTACTAGTACAGTAGTAGTACTACTAGACTAGATCTAAGTTCGATGTGAACCAGTCGAGTCGGCTCTGTCTGCGCCGGGCATTAGAGACATAGTCGAGTACTTAGAGTAGACTAGTCTAGGCCGGTAGGCCTGCTTAGACTATAGTACTAGTACAGTAGTAGTACTACTAGACTAGATCTAAGTTCGATGTGAACCAGTCGAGTCGGCTCTGTCTGCGCCGGGCATTAGAGACATAGAGTACTTAGAGTAGACTAGGGGTAGGCCTGCTTACACTACTACTACTAGTACAGTAGTAGTAGTAGTAGTAGTACAGTATTAGTACTACTAGACTAGATCTAAGTTCGATGTGGAATATAAAGCAAATAATCACCTTTTGGTTTCAGGCGATGGGACAATCTATCACTTCCTCGGCGATCTGAATGTATACGCTATCTTTCCTCAGCTTCGCTTCGGAAAGATAGCTACATCCAGCTCGCCTCGGAAGTGATAGATTGTCCCATCGCCTTCACCAACGGTAATTATTTGCTTACTATACACATCAGTCACATACACAACTGGATGCTCAAAGTCACCACACAATGGCACACAATGAGAAGAAGATTTTTCATTTAAAACATAAACCACATGCATGTATTATGTATTCCAGTAAATGCCAAGTAGGCAAGTATTGGCACACATACATCATCTAAATAGATGTGAATTGTTTAATCTCATGGCCTTGCAATGTTACAGACGTTAGCACATAATATACACGACTCGTTTTAGGATTCAAAAGTTTCCTTTCTTGATTACGTTAGTGCATGATAATGTTGATAATACAGAAAGGAAGAATTATTTTATTAACTACTACTGTATTATTATTATATAAGTGTTTGCACTTGTTTTCTGTATAACTGTATGTTGCATTCATAACAATATTCCGAATATTTATTTCAATGTATTATGTACCTAAACACTTAGATAAACCATATAGACACCACGTATACATCAAGGTGGTTATGTTGGACTGATTGGGGGCGGGGGCAGGCAATTATTATTGGGGGCACACCTTATGTACTATTTCTTATTATTTTTAGATATTAGATATTATTATTATTACGGGCACGTGCCGACAGCACCCCCCCCCCCCTCCCCGTCGCTACGCCACTGATTATTCTGCAATGTGTAGGTATTCAAATCTTATATTGATAAATCTCACTTCAGTGAGACGAAAATATACAGGCATTAGTATCATAAAGCAAACAATTAAATGACTGGTAGTATACCTTTTGTTTTTACCCTCCCAAATATTGGGGAGGGGGGGGGGGGATAATAATGCAGGCCATCCCCCACCTCAAATATTGGAGAGGGGATATATCCCCCACCTCCACCCCCCCCCCCCCCCCCCCCCCCCGTGAACGAAGCCCATGCTTTATTATATACATGTAATTTCAGATTATTTTACACATGATTTCTTCCAGTTCTTTCTTCCAGCGGGTATCCTTGGCGTTGCTTCGGGTAGCAAAAACGCTTGCACGGTAAGAAGATCAGAGCTATAATTATAAGTAATGGTAAACAAATAAACCATAGTCAATAAATTTACTTATTAACTGTTCTGTACTGTATTGCAAAACATATTACATTAACTGTCGTTACGACTACGTTATCTGATACCATCCAATTATTTTTTGTAGAGACAATTACTGGATAGTTGGTATATTATTTTCGAAAGTTACGATGACTCGTCATAAGCATCACCATTACAAGCATCATCATAGTCGTTGTCACCATCTTCATTATCATCATAATCATCATCATCATCATCATCATCATCATCATCATCACATTAATCGTCATCGTCGTCTTTATTCTCGCCATCATCATAACTATCGTCGGCATCATAATTATCATCATAGTAATCATTAGTTTCGTTTAGTTTCGTTAACATTATCATCATCTTGATTATTGCCATTATTAATAGCATTATCATTAAGTTTATCGCAATCATGTATGTCAATGATAAAATAAGTCATCATCATTTTGATAATTTTGTGTTATTCATAATTTCATAATTATTTCAACATGTATAAAAAATGACTATCATTTATCTTTTAAATCGTTAATATTCGTTCTACACAGATCGTGGCCTACATGGTGATGTCGATCCTGTCAGCGATGGTGGGAACCGTGATCATCGCTCACGCCAGTGTAGCGGCAAGTTTCGACCGCTATAATTATCACTGCCGCTACCACTACAATGACGACTGCGGAAACACAGTAAGTCTACCCTGGCTCTCTCACTTCATATTCCAAGTTGTAAACATTGCCCCCTATATATACTCCGCAAAAAAAGAAACTGGACACTTGTATGAGTTGAAATATTTCATATCAATGTACGATACAGTATACATGATCATATATCAAATTAAAGGGAATTTAGTCCTCTACATGCAGGGTATAACTTAAATGTGTAATCGTTCATGCATGAAATGCAATGGTCAATTAACACTAGCAAGGTCTGTTTTCAAAAATAGCAAAACAATGGAGGACCACACCATTCGACTGAAATGATAGTAAGCGTTTCACTTAAAACAAGATGAGCGGGGCAAGTAAATTATGACATTATTCAACTTTATTGTTATGAACAAACTCTGGAAATACATATTTGTCAATAAAACAGTGCCAGGTTATGAGAGCATTATCATACTGGTCTGTATTACAGGCATGAAGCTTGTCTATTTCATGTGTCCCCTGCAATTTTAACCATAATTACCTAGAGAATGTCATGTTAAAGACTGCCCAAATGTTTGACCAAGGGTGACTTCAGGTTTTGAAAATCTTTGGACTACGGTATAATTCTAGTGAAGAATTTATACCATTTTCATGCTGAAATAAGGGCACAAACTGTGGTTTTGACTAATAAATCTTTGCCATGGAATTCCCCATTTTGTTACTTTTGGATGAAAATAACACCTATAACGTTCACAATTTGTCTTCATTTATACTGTTTATTGAGATGAAGATAGAAAAGGTCACATTTGTAATTTAAAAATTATGCCATCTCATGAATATAGCGTTTTAGATTATGCTTATCAACATTTATATGGTTGAGTGGATGTTCCATTTTTGCTATTTTTGAAAACAGACCTTGGTGTGGTTAATTGACCGTGACAAGTCATGCATGAATGATTTCTTCTGGATTTCATGCGAATATTGAAGAGGGTAATTTTATCTTTAATTTGATATACAATATCATATATTTTATCGTTAATGAATACGAAATATTTGGTCTCATACAAGTGTCCAGTTTCTTTTTTTGCGGAGTATATTTGCGACGTTTCAGGTAGATGTGCAATAAATTGTACCACATTTTAAGGGGAAAAGGGTACAAACTGGCACAAAAATGAATGTAAGCATTTCGAGTACACATTTACAAAGTTACCCCATTTACGTTATGAAACTGTTTCCATTTTTCTCATCTTTACGACGATCGCCATGAAAATATACCGCTTTTCTCATTTCTGCGAGCATAAATATTGTTCGCGAACATGCGTGAAAATGAATCCCCTTTTCGCGAAATTTTGAACGATCATGCGTAAACACGGTCACTGTGAAGTGGCATCACGGGAAGTCTATTTCGGTACAGTGGAGTCCCTGTGCTCCTCTCGCATATGCGTAATGGTAATGAATTATATGGGTAAACTTGTCATAATGATCCCTATTTATACAAATGGGAACACTTTTGTGTAAGGTTCTTTGCTCATGAAGATAACTATTCCGTACAAATGGACCGCTTCGGTAATGCATGCAAATAATATGCGTATGACGTCACTTCCATGGTCAGACTCCCAGTCGGCAAGCTTAACATTAGGCTGTTTTCGCAAATGCTGGTACGGAAGTGCTAAGTACGGGGGAAGCAGTCAGCTGTGACCGTACCCGTACTCTGGCTACAATGTACGTCGCGAACTATTTGCAGTTTCGCAGTGAAGGGCCGGTCACATTTACGGTAGTGGACGTAGTGATCTGTAAGGTAACTTAACGTGGGTCAGACGTGGTGTAAGTACGTTAAACTAGATCAATCTACGTTGAACTACGTTAAGGTACGGTGATGAGCCACAGAAGAGTACAGATAAGTACGTTCAAGTACGACGCTAGACTACGCTAGACTACGAAAATGCGGGTGCAGCTCGCTCACGGACAGGTACGGAGTGGTACGTCTAACTACGCTTGAGTACGGTAGACTACGGAAGCCACTACGCTAGACTACGCTAAAGAACGTCACTGCGGTATACTTAGCAACTCCGCACGGAGTATGCAGCCAGCCCGCGGTGTGGTACGGCTATTGTGCGCTTGTTTTTCAAACAGAGCAGTTCTGTGAAAGTTGTCTAATTTTTTTGCTTAAACATGTCTGGACCTAGAGTGCCGATGCTGGTTTTGTGCACGGTTAAGTACGTTAGAGTACGCTCGGGTACGTTTGAGTACGTTAGACTACGTTAGACTTCGGTTTAGTACGTTAGCATTACGGATGCCTTTAATGCTTCGTTTACACCATGTCCCCGGCGGCCACGGCAGCCCCGTTTGCCCAAAACGTAGTGCGCCGTGAGATTTTGACAAATTTTTCCTCTGTATTCAAGTTCTGTTAGGTCTTGCCAAGTTTTATCACGGTCTATCACGCTATCCGTGTCGGGCCGTTGGGGGAAGAGCCCCTTCCTGGCGGCCATGGCAGCCCCGTTTCAGGCCACCGTGGACATGGGATGGACGTGAGACAACGCGGGGGGACGGAATGGGCAAACGTGACAGGCCGCGATTGCCGTGGATGCCGGGCCAGATTGTTAAACTGTCAAAAGATTTGCCACCGCAATCACGGTGCGGATGAGAAGCGTAGCAGGCCATAGTAAAACGGGGTGAACGCAACAAAACGTGACAGTACGTAATAGGCCGTAACAAAACTTGGAGGCTGTATGACGGGAAAGGACCGTGAGATATCGGGGAATGTCTTCCCGTCCTACTACGGACAGCCTCCAAGTTTTGTTACGGCCTGTCACGTGTTGTTGCGTTCACCCCGTTTTACTACGGCCTGCTAGGTTGCCGTGGCAAATTTGTTGACAGTTTAAATATCTGGCCGGCATACACGGCAGTCACGTTTGCCCATTCCGTCCCCCCGCGTTGTCTCACGTCCTTCCCGTTTTGTCCACGGTGTCCTGAAACGGGGCTGGCGGGCTGCCGTGGCCGCCGGGGACATGGTGTAAACGTAGCATAACGTACCGCTCTTTTGAACATGTTCAAAAATTAAATCGAGATCACGGCTCCCCCGAGTTAATACCAAGTTAGCATCACGGACAACTACGGTACGGTACGGATGCTGGTACGTTCAACTACCTTCAACTACGTTAGCCTCCACTACGTTCAACTACGTCCACTACCGTAAATGTGACCGGCCCTTGTAGAATACGGGGAACGTCTCCGTGCTCAAGTGAACAAGCGCGCTGATTGGCTGACCCAAGTATAGTACTTCAATGGGCTGACCACTCCGCTCCGTACTCGCTCTGTACCCAACGCTAATTCAGCTGATAACCGTAGTAGATTCCCACGGTACGGGGGTATTTCCGGACTGAGTGCGACCACCCGCTGAGATTAGCGTACTAGAATCCCTCCGTAGCATTGGCGAAAAGCCTCTAATAGTAAGTCCGGCAAGCTAAGCTTATTACAAAAAGCATGTCCATTGTGCGGCGCATAACAAGGACAAATCATGATAGTCAAAATATATCCAATATTGGATTAAAGGACATTTTATCTTCTTTATTATGGTATCCGAGATGAGATCCGAGCTGCATGATTGAGGGCTTGTGGCGGAGTTGGTAAAATTGCTAAATCTCCCGCCATATTATACATACTAGAGAAGTAGGCTTTCTTGACTGGCAATTTTTCCCAAAAGTTTAAAAGGGTAGTACACCTTCGGTAAGACTGAAATTTAGTAACCAAAACATGCGCCATAACATTACAGACTAATAGTTATAACTCCACCATGCTCGAAAGGTACAGAAAATAACAAACGGCTAAGTAAAAAGCCTGTTATCATTCAAAAAGAGCCACTAAAACACAAAAAGGCGCTCTCTACAAAAGCATTGGTTTCAACCATGTTTTCAAACAAAATTATGCATGTGATGTCTTGTTTCAATCAACAACTATTTAAAAACCTCTTTTGAAAATTTTGAAAAAGTGCAAGCATTTTTAATTATTTTTTTTTTAATCATCGAATAAATCTGGGGCCCAGATTTAGTCCGATCGGATATATCTATTTATATTTTAGCCGTTTCTGAACCGATTTTGATAAAATAAAGTTTATTCTGTCATTAAAATTGTATGATCTTTCACATTTTACACTCAGCTTTTTCATTATCTCACGAAAAAATATTTCGCGCTCTATACCAAAACTGAACTACCCCTTTAATTAAATATTACATACTTTTCACTGTAACGAAACGTGACAAAAATTGTATCATTCAAAAAGGAATAAATGTACTTGAATGAAAAGCGGTCCAGGAACTCGTTTTGATTGACACATTTTCAGTCAGAACCAATCGACATAATACACCTTTCATGGTCGATCTTTAACACGACATCTTACAATGTCATAGTTATATTATAAAGTTTCAAGTATACCTTTGGACGATTGGAAGTTTTTTATATTAAGTTAATGAATCAGTTTAACTTTATAAATGTTATGAATTCTCTGTTTTCAGACTGGCCACGTTGCCGTGGACTGTATGTTGATAGTTGTCGGGTTAACGGAGTTCATCACGGCTGTAGTGGCAGCTGTATTCTGTTGCCGGGGTATCTGTAAGCGCACACAACCGACCGTCAGTCACGTGGTAAGTTTTGGGCCCCCAGAATACCCGCTATATATACAGGGGCTTTCCACGGGCACATTTTCCAGGGAATATGATTCTTCCCGTTGTTCACCTGACAAAAGCTGCCCGAAAAAAAATACGATTTGGCAAGATGTGTGTCCGAATATGACACCATACCCAAACACACACACACACACACACGCACACACACACACACACACATACTAACCCGGGCATACTTGTGGGCACCCAACTTGTGGGGGTACTTGTGCCACTACAGGCTGAAGGAGTGCTACTACACACTTTTTTTTTTCTTTTTGGGGAGGGCGGTATCCCTCTCCCACGGGGAAAATTTTGCATTTATAATATTGAAATGGTGCAATTCGGTGCAAGTCTCACAAGCAGCCAGAGCAATGCCAGTCTACAAGAGAACTACGTGGCCCGGTACAAAAAAAAGTACCAGGCGCGCCGGAAGCAGTTTTGGATTGGGAGGGGGGGGGGGGGGGGGGGGGCAAAAACCTAAGGGGGCTCATGATTGTGTGTGTATATAGGGGCTCATTATCAACCTCACTCACAGGGTTGCCAACTTTGAGCCAGAGGTAAGAGTGAGACATTGCGAGGGAGCGAAGCGACCAAGCCCGAGGGAGCAAGGTAACTGAGCGGGGGGGAGGGTGTGGGAGGGGGGTGTGTCCCCTCCCCCCCCTTCCACGGTAGGGAGCTTTTGCATTTTTGGAATAAAACATTGTGCAATCCGGTGCATACCTAGATAGATCTGGGAAAGCGTGTTATGATTTGATCGACCAGAAATTTAAAATATATTTTCACGAAGAAAAAACAAATAATTGACACACGTATAAATATGCACCCCAACAATTGTATTTAGTGTCATACACAGTTCCAACATAAACCATATGCCACATTATGTATGATCCAACAACATAGTCTACAGCCAAGAATGAGTCCCGAGGGAGCGAAGCGACCGCGTGCTGGGGCAAAGCCAAATGTGGAGGGTTTGGGTGTGGGTATCCCCCTCCCACGGGGAAGATTTTGCATGTATATACTTGAAACGGTGCAATTTGGTGCACGTCATACACGCAGCCAGAGCAATGCCAGCCTACACGACATGAAGTCAATGATTAAAAGTCACACGAGTCATTATATATATGCGAACATAATGAACAAATCGTCATATCTCAATAACTGTTGATGGATTGCCATAAAACTCGTCGAGGAGCAAACGAACTGATAAGATTTTAGAATTTGTAGGTCAAAGGTCAAGATCACGGGGCTTATTATACAAATCGCATAATAACGGAGGCATCCACTTCGACTGCGGGCAGTCTCAGATCCATCTAAATTACTGTGTTTCTTTTGTTCAGATTCATTACTACCCAAACACCGTTGGACCAATTACTGTAGGTCCGGGAGGAAGTGGCAGTCAACCACCGATGGGGGCACCCTACCCGTCCCATCGACCGCCAATGGCGTATGGCGGCGTCCAAGGCTCGACCCAACCGCCCCTCCCCCACAGGGCGGCGGCGGGGTGTCACCCCGCCCCTTTACCATGAGTACGATACAGCTATCAATTGCCACCTAACAAGCGATCCAGAAATCTCGCAGAACATGTTGAATAATGATAATGAATGATTTAAAGAGACTTCAATTTCGAGCCTATACAGGGTGAACCCAAAAAAAATGAACGGGGCACTTCCCAAAATATAGTAACAACATGGGCGTAGATACTTACGAAATACCTATTCATCGGGTGGGCGGGGGTGAATGATAGATCATCCCCCATGTTTGAATGGGTATCATGACATATATACGCCCATGAGTAACACAATGATTATGTCCATCGGATAGGGTGTCTATTCAAATGAAACACGATACCAAGAACAGTCAATTGTGTCGTGTAGTTTTTGTTTTAGGGCGCTGTGAGTGACACCATGTCAGGATCCCTATTTGTAAATTTGTACCAAGTCAGTGCTTGATAAATCACACTTACTGCCCGTCATAGCTTTGAAGAACGAGCAATACGCGCGCCATTATTAATGTTATTGTGCATTCAGATGTGTCCCGAGAGAATGGGCATAGTTTTCTGATGCTATGACTATTGACGGGCAGGAAGTGCGATTTATCAGGCAGAGACTAAATAAAAAATGACAAAAAATGGGACTTCACATGGTCTCTGTCACGGTCCTACAACAAAAACTACTCGTCCAGAATTACTGTTCTTGGTATCGTTTTTCATTGGAAAGGACACTCTATTCGATGGACATAATCGTTTTGTTACTATATTTTGGGAAGTGCCTCGTTCCGTTTTTCGGGACCACCCTGTAAAAGGCGTGCTTTTTTATAACCTTGTAAAATGTAATTTATTAAGCGGAGTCATTTAGAAGATTTGTTTTAATTATAATTAAAGAAGGGAGAATTATTGTTAATTGAATTATATAGTATTATAGTGATAATGTAATGGCTTACTTTAAATAGACATGACGTAAAACGCTTGAAATATGTATTATTTATAAGGAACTGTATTATTTATAAGGAACTGTATTAATTATTACAAATAGAATTGCTACTGCATGAAATACACGTTATTGGATTAGGTTATTTGATTATGCAATACTCACATCGAAATTAATATTTATACACAATAAATATTTGTTTTGGTTTTATATTATGAATATATAGTATTATGATTTTAAAAAAAATCCTTTGTCTAAATATAGTTACTTAAAGCACCTGAAATATTTATAAGGAAGTATATTAATTATACAAACATAGGTATGAAATGCACTGATATGGGATTATGATATATGTTTAAGAGGTTGTTTAGTCAATACTAACATGGAAATTCATATATGTATACACAATATGTATCTGTTTAGGTTTCATAATGTGATCTGACTTAGATAAATGTATGATTGTTAAGTTAATACTTGAAAAATTGATAGTAGTATGTATAATTGATTATAATATATTAGTAACAATGATAACACGTACATAGTTGAAAAAGAACGAATAGATCGGTTGTCTCACGATGTATACAAACTAGTGTATTGCGACGTTTCGGCTGCGAACTGCTAGCCTTCATCTGGCAATGTGGACTGAGCGCTGCGCTGCGAGCGTGTTATATACCGCCTGCGAGGTTTCTGTGCAGTATCGTTCGGTGCGGACACCGCGCTGCCATTGGCCGGTGCCGCTGGCCAATCACCGCCCGTAGCGGCTACATTACAGTCACTTAATGTGGTCGCAGCGGGGGGAGCGTGGCGACGGATGGTTGGCAGCCATTCTTCCGGAATGTCAATACCGTTGTCTCTATTAATGTTATTCGGATGCAAACGAATTTGAATCGCTTCCTTTACGCGCCGTGTATACCAATGCTTATCATGCGCTATGCAACGTACCTCATCCCAATTCGGAGGATGATACATAGTTATGTATAAGATGGAAGAAATACATGTTTTATGCCATTTTGTTGTATTGTATTTTGATACATGTTTGAATTAAGAATGTTATGTCAATGCATATTTTACACAAAGAATTTTGGACCAATAAAATAAAATAGAAATTTAATTTGGCCTTTTTTAGGGGAATACTCATTGTTATATATTGAGACCATGTGCTTTTAGTTACCTTGGGAGTAGTACATGGGGAGGTGTGCACTGCTTGGTAGCTGGTAGTGAAGTGATGTCCAATGCTATACATGCAAAGCACATTGTATTGTAGCATGCATGCCCATTGTATAGAGTGCTGTGCTGTCCTCTGTTGGCCCTATATTAGGATAACTGCATTCCACAGCGGTTATGCACAGCAGCTGTCTATTGTACAGTGCCCATTGTTACTTTTGGCAGTACTCTCAGTGTACATATATAACACTCATCGTCATAAGTTTTTCCTGACCTCGATTACCATGTTGAAATGTGTAAGATCCAATAGTCAATCAATCAATCTATCAAATGTACTTAATTTTCAATGGAATATTATTATATTATCATTGACAATAAATTTCATTTCATTTCATTTCACTCTTAAAACACGTTAGTTACCATGCCTTTTCGGAATTATTTGGTGATTCTCGTACTGTTGTTGTATCATAATATATTATAGAAGTTATGCGTTTTTTAATTAGACCTAAGAACGTTTTTATAAAAATATAATAATGTTATAGAACTAAAGAGATCTAAAAGAAATGTATGTCAAAACGATTCATTGCACAAATAATGATGTACAATACTATTCCGTCTGTTTTGGTATGTTTCATTTCATTTCATTTCAATCTTTATTCCAATTCATACAAAATACAACAACATAGAATATAAAACACAATTGCATATATACAACATTTAACAAGAATGGTACAAAATAAATACTAAGTTTTTATAAACAATATTGTAGAAATTAATGGAAAAGCCGTACATGGAAAGCCAAGAAGTGGAAAGAGAACAACATAATGAATTTGTATATATTTTGTTGTAACATAGATGTAGTAAGAGAAACAAGTTAATATAAGAACTAAGCAAATACATTTATTGCATACACAAGTTTAACCAACTTTTTGATAATTATTTGCGGCTTAATTTTGGCATTATTAGAAAGACTTATATTTTGTATTTTACGATCATTTGGTTTCTGAGAATTGTCCATTAATGTTAAAGTAATATAAAGACAGTCTTAGATATAATGAAACTCTGATAGGCCTATATTAATTTTGATTACTATAATATAAACCCTTTTAATGTATGAACATTGAGTTACATTTAGAATAATGTTAAAATTGAGACATTTAATATTTGATCTTAGTAATATTTGAAACCTCTCTATTCAAGTTTAAAGGGGAAAATGTGATGTATTTGTATACGTCTACATTCAACCCTCAGTACCATTACTTATATGTACAACACCCTCTATCTGGGATATAACACCAACTGTTATGTAACACGCATACTGTTGCAGCTTCACTTGTGATACCTAATAAACTGACACTCCTTATCTGAAACTCGACTGAGTCAGACGTGCCTCATTTGTTCTAGTTAATACGAACATCACAGGTAGGCTTATAAACGTAAAATCCCTACATTTTGAGGAAGTTAAAAAAAATGTATTGTAACACAAAATACTAGAGAGTACCACAAATACTGTATCATCATCTACCAACACACACAGTACAAAAAATATAAATTTAAAAAATATAAATAATTTCCAATCAAATATTGTTTATATTGTTGATATTGTTATTCAATTGAATACTAAACTTACACAAAATCTAGAATATTTCAAAGGATTGGGCCTGTATGGCGTTATGAGTATTTTTATTTATCATTTTAATAAGTCCAACGATGACAATAATTGCAAGATTTTGTAGTATAATTATGAATATTTATATTTGTTACAAACATATTCATTAAATATGGGGAGATTGTTTGAGAGTGAAAAAGTTCCATATACGAAGAAATTTGGATCTCATTTATATCTTGTAATATAAGAGTTTATAATGTTTTAAATAATGTTGAAGTAGATGCAGTATACTCGGACTTCGTACATATGCATGGCTTTCTTTTGTAACATAATTAATTTATATAAATGGCTCGAATATGTGTTACCCCATTATTGAGTTACAATTGGCCAAGTGTGACAAAACATAAGCATTTTAAAGAATATTACAAGGTAATTCATACTTCAATCGACTTAAAATCAATATAAATCGTGAAATCTTCAAGCGTACTAAATCAATGTGATCCTTCCAAGACAAATTACTATTTAATAATACACCTACAAACAAAACAGAATCATACAATTTCAAAGGAACTGTGTCTATTTTCAACAATATTTCATCATCGATAAATTGCACACCACCCTTATTTAAAGAGAGCTTATTACACTTAAAGTGATACAGGTAAAGTGTCTAACTCCACGAAAAATACTTGGAGCTTCCTCGTTTCTCTTCTGCCGTGTTGTTAAGCTTATGGTAAGAGAAGAATAAAATAGGGTTAGATTTTTTCAAATGTCCCTTTAGTATGAAGATATTTATCATTGAAAATCATTATTTCAAAAGCGTTAGCTAACGCTTTTGATAAAAAGAACAATTGCCGTAGCTGAACACGTCCGGCCAGCGCGCGTGGGAAACCCCGACCCGACTGTAATTGAGCCGAGCGTTTTTCTTTCAAACTTTTACAAATCTTTCAATTGTATTTTACAATGATATTGATATAGGATTGAAGTCTCAAATGTCATTTTATGCAATATCTGACACTTTACAGGTATCACTGTAAACCATGTGGATATGTGAGCAAGATTTATATTCAAAGATTCAACTTAAGCTTCAATAGTATTATGAGAGACAAGGAGTGACGTGTCATCCGCATACAAAATAAAATTACATCCATGACAAGAATTCATAATATCATTAATATCAATTTAAAAATAGTTATGATGGTCCAAGAATTGAACCTTGAGGGACACCTGTGTGTATATTACTGAAAGACAAATTATTTGAGTTATAAACTGTTAATTGTTGTCGATGTAATGAATAAGATCGAAACCATTTTAAGGAAAGACATTTAATGCCATAATGCTGCATTCAAAAAAATAAAATATCGTGTGAGAGGGAGTCAAAGGCCTTGGGCCTTAGGCCTTAGGCCTATATTCAAATACGCCAATAACACTTTTACCTTCATGACATTGAGTTCTTTAACTATTCTATCATGAATTTCAATGACTGCCATGTATGTTGAATAATTTTGTTGGAAGCCATACTGACTATCATGTAATAAGCTATGCTGCAATCAATAGTCATAGAGTCTATTAAAAACGAACTTCTCCAAAATTTTCGAAAAATAAGGTAAAATTTAAATTGGTCGATTATTTGTAAAAAGGACTCGGTCATCCTTTTTAAAAATTGGCACAACCTTAGATATCTTCATCTTAGAAGGTACGGTACACAACCAGTGAGTAATGATGAATTACAAATATAGAGGAGTGGTTCAACAATAAAAGGTATTATAATATGTTTCACAACTATTTAATTAATTTCATCACAACCACAACTTTTACCAGATTTAAGACTTGAGTTTACAATATCAATTATTTCTTCTTTTGTAACTGGTTTAAAACAATAATACATGTGGCGATGTTTGTCCCATATTATAAACATTAAATGTATCCACTGACATGAGAAAAGCGGATAATCCCCGCGATTCAATTCATCCGAACATGCACTGTGTGCATGACCTGCAAAATATTCACGTTTTATATGTATAGTTATAGATATCAAGGTAAACATGCATGGCAAATGCCCAGCCAAACCCGATTCTATCGACCAATAAATTATTCTAATGATGAATAATTAATTATAAATGATACGAGTTAGAAAGGCCTATTACCATACTGGCAGGATAGCACCTTCATTCTTATAAATAAGCTTAAAGATACATTTGAGTATTAATACTTCCTGAAATGCCCCTTGTCACTAAATTGATTGTTTTAATTCCATTTAAAAGTTCATTGAATAAAGCATGCGAAATGAGAATCATTCCATTTCGAATGCTCTCATAGTTGTACAATTTGATTTCAAGATATTTCATCTATATATCGTCTAGCCAGACAATATCTTGACTTTAAAAAGATACATAATTGCTTAATACACTTCTTTCAAAACATTCAAAAGAGGTTTTTAAATAGTTGTTGATTAAACCTCTATTCAATCGTTATTTTAACAAAACATCATATGCACAATTTTGTATGAAAAATGGTTGAAACCAATGAATTTTTAGAGAACGCCCTCATGAGTTGTAACGGCTCTTTTTCATGATAACCGTTTTATGTTTTACTTAGTCGTTTGTAATTGTGTATACCTTTCGAGAATGGTAGGGTTATAATTATTAGTTTGTACTGTAAGTGTGCAGGTTTTGGTTACTCCCCTCCCCCCCCCCCCCCCCCCCCCCCCCAAACTCAACTAGATTTATGAGGGAAAGTAAAAGTAATCATAATATTGTGATCTATGATTCGTGAGAAAGTTCTGAATGTCATCTATAACGGATTTCACTGAATCATAATACATTATTATTCTCATTTATTAAAAACACTCTAATCACGCACGAACATTTCTTTTTCTTTAAGTCTCTTTATTTTGTAATGAAATTACACCAGATTGCGCGGGTAACAGGAGGCCATTGCACTACTGTGAGGAGCTAATTATTTCAAATCTTTTTAAAACAAACACAAACTTTCACTAACGAACGAACTAGTACTCAAATATGTATCTAGACACACGTATGATTAATTACGTTGATCAACAATTATCAATGGCGTAGCGTGGTCAGACCGATAAGGTCTGATCACGCTACGCCATTGACCTCCGTCATTTCAATAATGGTTAATGATTTTGTAATAATTAACGACTTTTAAAACTACTCACACATAATCATATGAATACAGTTTTACTTTCTGTTGATCTTTAAATCATTGTCATTTGACATTTCGATGTTTCTTTCCCAATTGCGATAATTGTTGATCAACGTAATTAATCATACGTGTGTCTAGATACATACTTGAGTACTGGTTCGTTCGTTAGTAAAAAGTTTGTGTTTGTTTTAAAAAGATTTGAAATAATTAGCTCCTCAAACTAGTGCAATGGCCTCCTGTTACCCGCGCAATCTGGTGTAATTTCATTACAAAATAAAGAGACTTAAACAAAAAAATGTTCGTGCGTGATTAGAGTGTTTTTAATAAATGAGAATACTAATGATTCAGTGAAATCCGTTATAGATGACATTCAGAACTTTTTCACGAATCATAGATCACAATATTATGATTACTTTCACTTTCACTCATACATCTCAGGGGCCGCGGAACCGGGGGGGGGGGGGGGGCTAGGGGGGGGGGGGGGCAGCCCCCCACTTTTTTGGCTAAAAACAAAGAAATACAAAATAATAACTATAATAACAGCCCAAATGTGGTCAGCCCCCTACTTTCAAAACCTTTCCGCGGCCCCTGCATCTAGTTATGTTGGAGTGGGGGAGGGGCGCTTTATATATTTCCCTTTTTCGTAAAGGATTTCCCCTTTATGTCTTTTATCACAATTTACTAAATCATGAACTCCATAACCTACCCCTGAGCTACACTACCAACAGCAGTGCTGTAGGACTCGAGTCCGGACTCGGACTCGAGTTTTTCGTTTTTTTCGGGACTCGGTCTCGGACTCGGACTCGGACCCGACCAATGGTGACTCGTGACTCGGGCGAAAATCGGGCCGAGACCGGCAACGAGACCGGCATTTTTTCCGTTTTCCCACGTTTATTTATAGTTCATAAAATTACCCAGCGCAAGCAAAAACAAACCCGTTGTTCTAGCGTACCTTGCTCGCTTGAGTGGCATTCTGGAAAAATGAGTCGTAACATCGCCTCAACAAGCTATTATATGCCTAACTAGACGTTGGGATTAGTCGTTTTATGTTTTGGAACACGTAAGACACGGTCAAGTATTACGGCCAGAACGTGAATTAATTTAAGAAAGCCTGAGCTGAAGCGACTAAGCGATATCAGTCAAATGCGTGTGCAAGTACTTTATCCTCGGCTAGGCTTATTACCGCGCGCGCTAGCTAATAACGAACAAAAAAACAATTGCATCTTCAATCAACAACCATTCATTCAACAATCATGTCTTCAGTTTCTCGTATACTGCGGTTTGGGGGTATACGGACCATAGAGAGTTTGTTGATCGTTCAACAAAGAAAAAACATCAAGTAAAATGTAAATTTTGCAGAACGCACACGACCATTACATATACACAACAATATTTGTTATTCATTTTGTTAAAATGTGAAGTAGCATGCCTTTACTCTTTATCAGTATTCAGTAATACACTATACATACTCCAGTACTGACATACTCTGATTGTAATAACTTGTGGTAATTCCATGAAAATGTCTACAATGGGCCAAATTTCAAAATCAATTTAGGCTTTTAGCCTCTTGTGTCCAGTAGTTATCAAATGTTCTTAACTGACAGTTTATGGCACAAAACGTGAATGTTCAGATATTTGATATTTCAAAGCATGATGCTAAAAATTGTGATCTTAATAGGATTAGAAAATTGCTGAAATGTATGCTTAACTTAAAGATAAGCAGCAGTTCCCTATCCACTGTATTTTGGGGAAATTTAAGGGTGACAAAGATCAACTAAATTCTTGTCCCGTCTGTCACACTTTTTATGAACTTTGTTATTATTATTATTTGTTTTTATTGAATTTGTCTCATACTCCATGTACTCTGTAATAATAACCTTTGACATTGCCCAGAATCATTTTCTGCAGATAATTCTTTGTCATTTCTATATTTTCAAAAGCGTTTTTTAAATAGTTGTTGATGATCTATCTAATTAATCATTATTTCAATAGAACATCACATGCATTATTTTGTATGAAAATGCCTTTTTAGAAAGCGCCCTCTTGTGTTTTAATGGCTATTTTTATGATAACAGGCTTTTTACTTAGTCGTTTGTAATTTTGTATGCCTTTCGAGCATGGTGGAGTAATAACTATTAGTTTATAATTTTACTGTCCAGGTTTGGTTACTAAAGTTCAGCCTTACCAAAACTGTACTACCCCTTTAAAATATATAAATTCTCTGACAAATAATGGAAGACAAATAATGAACCAGACAACTATTTATGTTATAGAGAGATCAGTGTAAGGCATTTAAGTAATGAAACTGATGTGTCATAAAAAGAATTGCAATTTAAGATTTTCCCGTTGGGACTCGGACTCGGACTCGGTCTCGGATGTCCGGGACTCGGGACTCGGATGTCCGGGACTCGGACTCGGACTCGGACTCGGACTCGGACTCGGACTCCAGGGACTCGGACTCGGACTCGGACTCGGACAGGGTGGACTCCACTACAGCACTGACCAACAGAGACACTGCATGCACATCTACTAAAGTACGTGGTCCAGTCAGCTGGACCATTTACACGCAATGTACGTTAAAGCCAAATAGGTTTGGGAAAGTTTGTCAGTTTGGGAAAGTTACCAAAACGAATTGTAATTACATATATGCTCTTTTAAATTTGACATGCAGTTTTGCATTACCTTAAAAAAAAGGATTTCTTAAAGCGCCCTCTATACCAAAACTCAAAGCTATCCCCTTAAATGTTCACAAACTGTAAGAAACTCATAAACTGTGCCAACTTAGAACAAATTGGTTCATTCTGTAAAACAAAGAAAGCACAAACAAAAACTGAACTACCCCTTGAACGAAAGCTTGCTTTCGTCAGACATTGTCAGAATCACGCAATGTGCACACAGCACACATTTTTTCAATTTGGTACCTACTTTTCGAGACAAATTATGAAATATACTTCAAAATTAAGTATAGATTATGCAGCCAAAATAGCCGGTAGACAATTATTTCATAGAGCACGGTCTTTTCATGTTGATTATCTTATTCATTATAATTTATGAGAAACATTATATTATTCACCACATTCTCACGTTGCCATAGTATATAAATTATGAACGTTCTGTAATGCAATGCAGCTCTGTGTCAGGCACCGATAGTATTTTTTATTGATGGGGTCAAGGCGCCAAATTCGCATCACCCCATCTACGATAATTAGCAGTACAAGCATGAGCTAACATGTAGCAAGCTCTGCAATGTGCGTACAAATAATTTTCCGGATCCAAAAAGTCATGTCAACCATACTGCAGAAGGGGGGGGGGGGGGGGGGGGCATTTTATACGTTTTCATCGAAATTAATTTCCGAATAATAATTAACTAGCTAAATAGATAAGCAAATAATATTGCTTATAAAGTTCTTGAATACAACTATTATTGCGATGAAAGTAAGAAACAATGTACACAGAGTGACGTACAGTTTTGTGTATCCGGAATGTGAGGCCATTGACATTCATTATTTCACACACACATCCTGTCGTGAAAGCATCTAAAATATAATTTTGACCACTTCCACTTTCACGACAATTCTCATTTCGTGCGAAATTTAAACTCGACATAAAATGCAAATTTTCGCACACTAAAATCATCGTGGGTTTCATGCTGACTGGGGCGCGCCGCTGTATATGTCATGTACTGTATGTTGGAACTGTTTATTAGTTATGATTCAACCCGCAAACTTGACAGTTTACCTCCCACCTTTTCATATTTACCTGCAATCCCAATCTTTATCGTTACATTTTTATTTTAGAATTATCTTATAACAATCTTTTTTCTCTCATTTCTCATCAATACATGTATGTTGTTTTTTTTTCATTTTCTATAGCATGTATAGGGGGACACACACTTTCTAAAGATGACAATCGTATTAATAAAGGGTATATCAATAAATTGTGAATTTGATTATTGATAAGTAATCTTTTAATCTCAAGACAAGTGTCCATTTTTGACGAATAAATGAAGCGTGTGAACTCTTGAATCTCAAATTTTAAAGGGATCTAGTAACTTTGTTGACATGTGCAAAAAGTGGTGAATGGTTGGTACAATGCATATTGTTGTTATCTGATATGTCCACTGGGTGATTATGGATTATGGTTAAATGGACGTTCTATGGCCGAGTAATGAGCAAAAATGCACTTTGTCCACGGTTTTGACGATCCAATGGATAATTTAACATCTGAATATCTTTTTAACGAAAGGGAAATTTAAAAACCGAAACCTGTCCCATGCTTTTATTGTTAATACGAATACAACAAGGTATGAGGGAATTACTACAATTCCATTTGGATTTTGAGGATTTGGACAATGTTACTAAGTCCCTTTAAGATGTTAAGTGGTGTGAGAATGGCCTTCCCATTGTCCAATAATAGGTTAATAGTCGCCAGTTTGATGGAAAGTTCAGCTGTAAAGTAACATTCGCCCATCGGTTGCAATCCATGAGAATTTCGAAGACCAATTATTGAATTAGTCTTGGACCAGGGATAATTCATTTCCACCAGGGACCTACCATTTTCAGTGATCTTACAAGTTACAGGCAGGGTTTCCGAGAAATGTACAACACCTGTCTATTTTTAAATATACTGTAAGACACCATAACACGCCATAACACGCCATAACTTCGCTTAACATCATTATTGAGTCTACCTAGAAGAAGTCAATATCAACCATCTAGTGGAATGGACTACCTACTATTGTGACTGCTATCGAACTGTGCAATCATGATTTAAGCAGTATTCCGTCAGATTTGGAGGAAATCATGTAAGTTATTTTTTCACAGACTGAACCATACATTACAACCGGCAAGCACTATAGTCCCACACGCTGATAACTGAGTATATACACGACACATTGACTATATATATACTTATACGTGAACGCTTTATTCAGCCTATGTTTTATTGTCACGAACTACTCTACTGTAACGTATTCATCACCGCACCAAATAATCATGTCGACCAGTAGCACATCAGTTGATACCAGGAAATCAAGCAGGGGAAAGAAACTCGATAAAAGCAAAAATGACAAATCTGAAAAAGAAGAAGTAGCTGAAACCCCGGCTGAAACCCCGGCTGAAACCCCAGCTGAAACCCCGCCATTGTCTGCCCTCCTCCCCGAGTACGAACCAGTCATCAGGCAATTGATGATGAACCTCCTGAAAAGCAAAGATTTCATGGAAGTTCTGGAGGCTGTCTGCACGAAACAATGGAAAAGGTGGTCAGCGAAAAGTGTGACAACTTACAAAAACAAATTGAGAAGAATCAAGCGACAATCTTCGATCTGCAAAACGACCTCGAAAGCAAAACAAGGGAGGTGCAATCTCTCAAGAATCAAGTGCATGCCGGTTCAACGAAGACAGAAGGAGTTGAGAAACGACAAAACGACCTCGAGCAGTATACCCGCCGAAATAGCATACGTATCTTCGGCGTAAAGGAACAGACAAACGAGGATACGGACCAGATCGCCGTCGATCTCGCCAACGAGAAGCTGGGCTTCCAACTGACGAAGCAAGACATCGACCGCTCGCACCGTGTCCAGCAAAAGGATCCGAGGAAGATAAAGCCGATCATCGTCAAGCTGTGCTCATATCGAAACAAAAGCTGTTTCATGAGAAACAAGAAGAAGTTGAAAGGCACCGGAATCTCCATTCAGGAAGACCTGACCTTGCCCAACCTGATCTTGCTGCAGAAAACCAGCAAGTGCGACAAGGTCAACGCAGCCTGGAGTGCCGACGGTCGCATTTTTGTGGCCGTAAAAACGACCGATGCCAACGTCACCTTGAAGCGCAGAATCTTCAGAGAAAGTGATCTGATCAACCTATAATCTAATCAGCAAAATCACATACACAAACTATACAAACTATATACATGTATATTGCTGATGAAAGACAAATTAAATGCTGATTATTTACATAATCATTGATTAACTGTGTAAAAGACAGATCGATATTATCAAAGTGAACTGAACTTCAATACATTAATACTTATTAATAGTTTATTGTTCCTCCAAATCTCGTATTAATTTCGTATTCATTGTTAACTTAATTTATATTTAGTGTTATAGATAGTACTTTGAATTTTGTATGTTAGTTTTTTGTTTTCTTTAATTTGTTGTGCCTTCAGGCGTATTGGAAGACTATTAGTTGTGATATATAAATATTTCTTTTCTTTTCTCATTTTCACCGAGCCGGTGATTTTGTTGTTTTGTTTGGTTGTAGTTTTGAGATGTTTAGTTTTCAGGGCACCACACTAGTAGTGAAATATTTGACCCACATAATACGTACTATCCAGTCAAGTAAGCATGCCGCAGTCAAACTAACTTTTCCCCTTTAATTTAAATGGTTAATCACGAATTAGTTGATAATGTAGAACAATCAGTCCCACTTGATAATTGTAAGTATTATATACCAAGTGATTTGAACTCCTTACAACTTAGTAATTCCGACTTAAGTTTCCTTCACGTGAATGCACGTAGCTTAGCATGCAATTTCGATAAACTTGATAATCTACTTAATTCTATTCACTATAACTTCTCTATTATTGGTGTAAGTGAATCGTGGCTTAGGGTCGACTCTCCCCAATTGTATGAAATAAAGGGTTATAAAATGCTCCGGGCAGACAGACAGAATGGACGAGGAGGTGGAGTTGTTATGTATATCAAGGATGATATCCCATTTAAATTGTTACATAATACTCCTAATTCACTAGACTTTGAATCTATTTTTATAGAGATTATTAATACAAGTGGTCGGAAGAATGTAACTGTTGGTGTAACTTATCGCCCCCCTAGTTCTTCCGTAAAACATTATATAGATTATTTAGAAATTTGTGTCAATAGATTGACCCGAGGAGGTAAGCATTTATACCTCCTTGGAGACTTGAATATAAATTTACACCCCGATCACATGAGTAATCCCGGTCACGATTTTCTTACTTTTTTGTCTATGTATGCAATGTACCCACTAATAAATAAGCCCACTCGTAAGAGCGACCTCACAAACTGTTATCGATAATGTAATTACAAATGTTGTTGATGGTGAATTCATAAATGGCATATTATACTCTGAAATATCTGATCATATGCCAATTTTTGTTATTCATAAGAATCAATTGAAACACAAAAGTATTAATAATTCACATTCTTTTCGGAAATTTACAACTAATGAAATTGATTCCTTTAGTAATGCACTGAAGAATGAAAATTGGTCAGCTGTGTATGCAGAAAAGAAAAATGTTGATAAGGCGTACGAATTGTTCTTATTTAAATTAAAGAATCAGTATGATAAAAATATACCACTTTATACAAAGAAAAATAATAGCAGGAATACAATTCGAAGACCCTGGATTACGAAGGGAATACTAAAATCGATTCATAGGAAAAATAATTTATTTAAGAATCATATACGTAACCCTAAAAATGATTTATTGCATCAGAAATTTAAACAATATCGTAATAAATTGAATAGTATTATTCGACTTTCTCGTAAGAATTATTATGCTCAGAAATTGCAAGCTGCTTGTGGAAATATGACAACTATATGGAATGTTTTAAATGATATTTTAGGGAATAAAAAGAGTAAAGATTTCCCTACTGAGTTGCAATATAATGATATAAGTACATGTGATAAAACAGACATTGTCAATATTTTGAACAGCTATTTTGTTAGTATTGGTGTTAACGCGTCCGACCATACGAGTTTACATGACGAGGCATCTTTTATAGATACTTTATTCACTAGATGTAATGAATCAGTCTTCTTTAAACCAATTTCTCCTGTTGATATTTTATCCATTGTTAAGGGCCTCAAGAACAGTAAGACATGTGGACACGATGATCTGAATTCATTTGTCTTGAAAAAGATCATACATTATATTGTTGATCCATTATGCTATATATTTAATATGTCACTTAATTTGGGTAAATACCCCCAGTCGTTTAAATTAGCTAAAGTTATACCAGTTTTCAAAAAGGGGAACCGTAATCAATGCAATAATTATCGACCCATATCAATTTTACCCTGTATCTCTAAAATATTGGAAAGAGTAGTGTACAATCAAATATATGATTTTTTAACTAAACACAACATTATTAATTCCTCGCAATATGGCTTTCGCAAAGGACACTCAACTGACCTTGCAATTTTAGATTTATATGATAGAATAACTTTGGCACTTTCTAAAAAACAATATATTGTGGGTGTATTCTTAGATTTGTCAAAGGCATTTGATACCCTAAACCATCCTATTCTTTTGTATAAACTTGCACAATACGGCATCAGGGGAACGCCACTTGCATGGTTCAGTGATTATCTTTCCAATAGAAAACAGTATACTGAATTCGACTCACACCAATCTGAGGTCCTGAATATGCAATGTGGCGTTCCTCAAGGATCTATTCTTGGCCCCTTGTTATTCCTATTGTACATTAACGATATCGTAAACGCTTCACCTATACTGTCGTATATATTATTTGCTGACGACACAACCCTTTTATATGCTGATAGAAATCTAGATAATGTATTTTCTGTATTGAATAATGAACTACCTAAACTAATTTCTTGGATTCGTGTAAATAAGTTATCCCTAAATGTAGATAAATCAAACTATATTTTGTTCCATTGTAATAATAAACCAATAGATCTTAATTATATAATATTGTTGAATAACGTAGAATTAGAGCAGAAATCTTGTATTAAATTTCTTGGGATATTTATTGATGAATATTTGAATTGGAACCAACAATATGAACATGTAAAATCACAACTATCTCGTGTTATTGGAATTATGTATAAGATTAAGGATATGTTGCCTCTATACGCACTTTGTTTACTATATAAATCGTTCATTTTGTCATATTTATCGTATGGAAACATAGCTTGGGGAAGTAGTACATCCACACACGTTACTTCATTATTTATGATGCAGAAACGAGCAGTGAGATTAATATCTGGTTCCCAATATTTAGCTCACACTGACCCTATTTTTAAAAGTCTACGATTATTGAAGATAAGTGATATAAACTTAATACAAACTGCAATTTTTATGTATAAATTCAAACAGAATATTCTCCCTTCTTATTTTAAACAAATGTTCCAATGTAATATGCAGATTCATTCCTATAACACAAGAATTTCTGAAAACTATCACTTGTATAATCCTAGAATTACTCTCTCTTACAGATCAATACGTCACAAAGGTCCTGATATTTGGCACACACTGCCAAACGAAATAAGACAATGCTCTTTGTTATCATCATTCAAAACGAAATTGAAATGTCACGTACTTGCCACTTATGATTGATTGATTGATTGTTTATATTTGATATTGTATATTTACATTTACCCCCAGTATGTTTTCATCCTGGTCAACCTCAATTGATACATAGTCACTACGGGAAGGGTGGGTGTAAGCGGGGGGGGGGGGGGGGGGGGAGGGGGTGGGGTGCTAGTTATTCTAGTTATTTAGTTATTTAGGACTAGGTGTTTTTTTCTTCTTTCTTTTTCATGTAATAAATAAAGTTAACAGACAAGTGATGTATACTATCTTACCATTTTCACCTGGGGTGACCCATTTTCAAGCTCTCCGAGCTTTGCGGGCATTCCGTATTTCCTTATATTATGTTTATACATTTACTTCAATTTCATATTACATGACTTAAATCTTACTTTCTATGTTTATGATATTTTAATTGCATGATCATATTATGTATATGAACTTGTATTTTGTATTTTATGATTTAAAGTTTGGAAATGAAATGAAAATGAAATTATATGAAACAGGGGAATGACCCAATTCAGCAGAATTGCAAGAAAACCGCTGTTCTTCCTCGGGGTCCAAAAGATGGCAAACAGGGTACCACCTTCGTGCCCCCCCCCCAAAAAAAAAATTAAATAAATAAATACAATAAATAAATAATAATACTATAAGAATAAATAAATAAATAAATACATACAATTAAATAATGATAATAAAAATTAAAAAAATAACAAACACAAAAAATACAAAAAAAATAATAAAAAAATAAATAAAAACAATAAATAAATGAATAAAAAGAAATATATATATATATATATATAAAATGACAATAATAATAATAAAATAATAATAATAATACAAAAATAATAATAATACATAATAATACAAAATAATAATAATAATTTGAAGAAAATAATGCATAATATATGAGGACAAATCCTTTAAAAAATAAAGAAATACATAATATGTATTAAAGGGGACCACCAAGCAAAGAACAACACATTATATGTTTTGGTACCGTTTTGTGATATCAAATAGATACCCAACATTTTGCAAAGGGTAATTCATAAACAAAGCAATTGATTTCCACCACTTACGGAACCACTACTTTTTCCTGGTTCCGTACGGGCAAAACATTTGCGAGTGCGCCAATGCTATTCATGCGTACGTTTGGAGACAATAGAATCCCGGGCGATTCGTTCGCTCTGGACAAAGTAGTCTCGTACATGCAGACCCATGAACGCATGCTTTAGAATGGTGATGCGTTTTCCAATATATGTTTTTTCTGGAAACATATTTGTATGAACTTGTTGATGGAATGGAATACTAAAGATGTTACCTTTCATTTATAAGAATATAATTTTGGGGTTGTGGTACCCTTTAATACTTTGCGTGCCCCCTAATCAGTCCGACAACGCTACGCCACTGCAAGTTTAATACAATAATTCGAATTAGGGAGGAGCAAGGGGGCAGTGAAGGCCGTATATTTACGTTCATCAATGAACTCTTGCATTCGTGAAAAGTACACGACATACTATTACCATAAACCGCATCTTTGATTTCTCTGAATTGGTAAAGTAAGAAAATGTATTTACCATGTCCATTTTATCTTTAAATTGGTCAAGATGGAAATGTATATATAAACCAAATGTAATGTACATCAATGCTTCCAGTTGACATATGGAAATTAGATCCGAGTTCTGAAAGTATTCACACTGTGTGTTTGAACATGACATTCGTTCCGTATGCTGCTTTGTAGATCGACAAAGATAGATGTATACATGAGCTAAGAAAACGTACATGACCCAAAACCGATTTTTATTAGAGACGATTAATACGTTCTATAGAGCATGCGAGTAACGCTCAGTCTAAATATCAAATATTGAACATTTCATCGACAAAATTGCTGAATATATTCAACTTTGATTTCATCGTTTTCATTGCACTTTTTTTAAAGGCATTAGTGGGTCAATCGTATGTTTAAATTTTCCTTCCGGAAAATGCTTGAATGTATACAAAATAATGATCGAATCCCCAAATGTATGTTACTCTATCTACTTTGACGACAACTCGAAAAGATATCAACGTAATCAAATCAGCCAATGCGTTTATTGCGTTAAATTTGAGTCATCATATCCTGTTCCGCTATATTCATATCGAGTGTATTTTCTGTCGGCATTCGGCTGATCCTCATACAAACATTTATAATCCCACAAACATAAGCACGCACGCACGCACGCACACGCATACAGTCGCACCAAGGATAGTACCTCCTTGGTCGGACAAACAAACACACACACACACACACACACACACACACACACACACACACACACACACACACACACACACACACACACACACACACACACACACCCACACAAACACCCACACACTTAATAACACATTATACACAAACCCACCTCAAAGGTACCCCCGTACAATGCACACGCACGTACATGCAATCGGACAAACCAATTAGAGCGTGCCTGCACAAACAGCCATACATTTTGTTTTACGAATCATTTACTATCATCTCATACATACAGCAGCTGTTAAATAGTGCAAGCAGCTTCCCGATATTCTTCCCATCTGGCAAAACGCTATTTGCTAAATCAAATCATAATGGGAACTCCACGACAAATGTATGACTTGTCCATGTGATAATGTTCACGGAAAAGAAATACTGTTTACCTTGTGAAAAAATAGAAAATCGATGTCTGATTTTATTCTGATCATTCGTGTGAAGTATCCGAATTCGGTCGAAAGCGTCTACAGACACTTTAGAATTAAATCTTATATTTCACTAGAGAAATGTGAAAGCTCTAAGTGATTTGGGTTAAATTTTGGCAATCACTCTGATCGAATGAATTCACTTTTTTCCGCTCAGTGTTTATCGAATGTCATTTGATCACCAACGACATCCACATCTTATGTTCATTATATAAATCACAATATGTTTACATTTTGAAATAAGATATGCATTGAATAACACGCTGACAGAACAGAATTCAAAATAATGCATAGTTACAAATTGTAATCATTTATCAAGCGATGTGGTGCAATTTCACGGAAGGTATACATTTTTTAAATATATCTAAGCATATTATAAACACAGAAAACGGTGTTTTATAGGCTTGCCAGGATCTAGAAAATATGTTACCACATGCCGAAGCTGACAAAGATAATTGGTCGAAATCTGTTATTACTGTACTCGTATAATGTCCATTGAGTGATGTGTAAAAGTTCATGATCATATAAATTCATTTCGCATGGCCAACTAACGAGCGACAATTAAAAGTGTTACTTGCTGCGTAGAATCGATCCTCACTAAATTGTATTTCAAATTGAATCATACTGTAAATATCTCAATAAAAAATGAAAGTTTGTAAGCAAAAACCCTTTTTCACACGTCTATTGCATGATTAGTAGCAGGAACCACTAAAGCATAGACTGTTGAAAAGTGCGTTTGGTCTATATTGTAACAAAGTTTTAGGACTAGATCCCTTTAAAGTGATTCATTAACTTTGTAAAATAAAAACAAATAACAAATGGAGCTTTCATACTCTCACATATCAATCGTAAGAATCTTACAATGAAATTGATATATGATTGAAGACTCAAAACTACTTTGGGGGGGGGGGGAACAAATATAAAGTTAAGGGATCCCTTTAACGTATCAGAAATAGATAACAGATGTCATTGATATCGGATGGAGTATCCATCTCACAGAATGTCGGTCACTTTGGGCGGAAGGTGAGGAATTTGAACTCGTCATTGGAGAAAGGGAAAGGCGCTATAGTCACTTCTTTTATACTTGGAGATAATCAAGTTTGAAGTTTGGGAACCATGCTGTATACAAACCTGATGCAGCACTCAGTGATAACTCATTGATTTGTTGATATAATTATAGTCCCAAAATAAGAAATAGTTACCATCTTCAAAATATGTTGAATAGAGAAGGCTCCAACCTACTACATGATGGTATGGATAACTCACTTTAAAGGGACTTAGTAACATTGTCCAAATCCTCAAAACTTACTTGGAATTCTAGCGGTTCCCTCATGCCTTTTTTGTATTCGTATTAACAATAAAAGCATGGGACAGGTTTCGGTTATTCAAATGTTGCTTTCGTTAAAAAAATATATTTACGATTGAAGTGTTCAGATGTTAAATTATCCACTGGACCGTCAAAACCGTGTACAAAGTGAGTGTAATGAGTAAGTGAATATCACTTCGCATGTTTGCTCATTACTCGGCCATATAACGTCCATTTAACTTGAAATTTTCACACAACACCCAGTGGACATATCAGATAACAACAATATACATGTTATCAACCACTTATCACTTCTTTTTTTTTTTTACACATGTCAACAAAGTTACTAGGTCCCTTTAAGCAATAATGACAGCTGAAATGCGCATTAACATCTCTGGACTCTCATCGTAAAATAGCAATTATAATTTTGATTTGTGCGTGTGTTTGGACCAGAAGACGAATTTTATATTTCACTCAACAAATATTATGACAGGGTTACATTGTCAGTTTTACGGTAGATTTGTTTGTCGTTACATAGGTTTTATAATGTGCAGGTTATTAGCTTAATTGTGCAGCAAATCACAAATTTAGCAGTTTAAATTGATGAGCATGCATTAATTATCTATTTAGTTAGTTAATAATTAGTTATTTAGTTAGTGAGTAAGTAAGTAAGTGAGTTAGTTTAGTTAGTTAGTTAGTATTTATTTATTTAGTTAGTTAGGTAGTTATTTAGTTAGTTAGTTAGTTAGTTAATTAGCTAACTAGTTAGTTAGTTAGTTAGTTAGTTAGTTAGTTAGTTAGTTAGTTAGTTAGTTAGTTAATTAGCTAGTTAGTTAGTTAGTTAGTTAGTTAGTTAATTAGCTAGCTAGTTAGTTAGTTAGTTAGTTAGTTAGTTAGTTAGTTAGTTAGTTAGTTAATTAATTAGTTAGTTATTTAGTTAGTTAGTTAGTTAGTTAGTTAGTTAGTTAGTTAGTTAGCTAGCTAGCTAGATGTATTCAGGTATTATTTTCGATTTATTTATTCATTTGTATTTTTTTGGTAAGGGGGGGGGGGTCCAAACATTGTAACAAGGGTCTAAATAAAACATTTAAAAAGAGAAGATTTTGGGGTACGTGCCCCCATGCCCCCGTATATAGCCACACCAATACATCGATCCTCTGATTCCTCTCAATATCATAACATCCACCCATCGGGCCTTGACTGAAGGCTAAACGGACCCCAACTATACTTGAGCAAATTGAACGAGCTAGTGTGAAGCTGCTATTAGAATAGCTGTAAACGCACAAGGATTTATTAGCACGTTCTTGACAAGTATTGCATTATATCTCTGTACCTATGTTTTTTAAATCAATATATATACATATATATTTTATAATAGGCGAGAAACCTGCTATGATCTATCTCGATTTGTGGATCCAAGTGTTTAGCTCACGGGAAGGACTCAGCGGGGATGGACTTGCCGTATTTATTTTGGTGGGGCGATCCCGCATGGTCCAAGGGCGATAGAAATCTGAAAAAATATAAACATGAGAAGTAATTTTCAACGATTAGATCCCCGTAACTTTACCCGCCTTCTTTTACACAAGCAATTTGATCACTGACATGAGATAATTGTTCACGTAGAAAGAAGTTAGCGGGAGATGTAATCATTCTGGTGAGTTAGTTCAGGGCATGGACCCTACGCGATCAAAGCATAAACCTATACCACAAGCAAACACCATGAACATTTTGACAAATTGCATCTAGCTTCGAAGGAACGCCAACTTATTTGTTGTAAATTGTATGCAGTATTTGATTTGAATTTATTTCCATATGTTACAAATAATCTTTTTGAACGAGTAAATATACAAACAAACAATATATTCATAAACGAAATACAATATATAATACACAGAAGAAACAATAAATATTACATAATCAATCAATAATTTGTTTGTAATTAACATAACGTGAAATATGGGGGAACCAAAAAGAAGAGGTAATTGAACAGTTGAAAGAAAAACAATAAACGAAAACAATTAAGAAGAGAAGAGAAGGTGCCATGCCAAATAACAATTGTTTTTAAACCGCTATAAACAAGAAAATTACAATCGATCCAACCGAATGAAATATTACAAAATTCGATAGTTCTATCCCCGCAGTCACGTAGTAGTAAACATTAGTGGAAGGTGTCTTTATCTGGTTTAATTTGATGAGTTGGTCGAGGACAAATTTGACAATTTGCGTTCTCCCCAAGTATCTTGGCAAGGAGCTTTCATTAAGGTGTTGGGATATCTTGTTGATGTTAGTTTTTACTGTTCTCTGAAGGTGTTCCCGCTCACACCAGTTTTCTCCTTGATCTCGTATACGTGTTGCGAGAATGTAATATGATATATTTTCACCAACCATTAAAGTTACTTCAGCGTCTTCATATCAGGAAAGCTGCTGCGCCATTAAAAAATAAATAAAGGGGTAGTTAAGTTTTGTTATAGAGGGCGCTTCAAGAAATATTTGTTTGTGAGATAATGAAAAACCCTAGTGTCAAATTTGAAAGAGAATACCATTTTAATGACAGAATAAGCTTTATTTGATCAAAATCGGTTCAGAAACAGCTGATATATCAATAAATATATCTGATTGGAATAAATGTGCGATCCCACATTTATTCTATGATTTAAGAAAAAGAAGAAAAAAAAAATCAAAAATTTACAAAAGAGTTTTTAAAATAGTTGTTGAAGATCTCTCTATTTAATCATTATTTCAACAAAATATCACATGCACAATTGTTTTTATTAAAAAATGGTTGAAACCAATGAGTTTTTAGAGAGTACTTGAGTTTAAACGGCTCTTTTAGGATGAAAACAGGCTTTTTACTTAGTCGTTTGTAATTTTGTATATTAATCTTTCGAGCTTGGTGGAGTTATAACGATTAGTTTGTAATGTTATGGTGCAGGAGTTGGTTTCTACTAAAATTCAATTGGACAAAAACTGTATTATCCCTTTAAGAACGAGGCGGAATCGTGCGTCAGCTTGACACTCATGTGTAATATTCTCAAAATCCCTCTCCATGTAATAATTATGCTATTCTTTGGTTACTTCGCTAACAATTCAATAACAAAGGATCCGAAATGCTGAGTGTCTTTGGGACCACGGTTACATTATACATGTACTTATATGCAGTCAAACCTGTGTATAGTGACCGCATAAGAATAGTGGCCACTGTAGACAGGTGACCTCTGTAGAAAGGTTCCAGAGCACTGTTTTTCTCTGCATGGGGATCACTTTTGGTGCCCACTATATAGACAGGTTGGCTGCTATAGACAGGTGGCCACTAAGAAAAGTTTGACTGTATGTTAGACTCTATTCTAAGTTGGACCTAACTAATTATGTAAACCATTTGTTGCCATTGTAATAAAACATAATTTAAAAAGCAAAATAATACAAGCATTTGAGACTTGCAACAAAAAACATATATCAATTATTTCAATTATTTATAATAAATATATATAATTTTATCAAACTGTAAGCCTTTTCAAAAGAACTGTTACCATTTTTTATTTACAAAGAAACTAACGGCTCTCCATAATTGTTAGGTCCAACTTAGAATTATCATAATTACGTTATCAATAAATTTGTGTTGAATCAATCGCTAATTTGTTCTGGGAATGTCCCTGTAACTCATCAATTTATATTACAATTTTACGAACAAAATTATATTGACCATAAAAAACATTTATATTTGGAATTTCTGGGGTAATTTCTGCAAGTTGAATTTTGTGATTTTATACGCAATATTCTGGTAGATTATCATTTGAATTATTTAAATACAGTTGAAATATTATTATGACCATGAACTGATGAACAATTTACTCAAAACGTGACAAATTTAATGCATTTCTTGATACATGGATGTATGTACAATTGATTTTAAACATGTTATAACACATTATGTTTGTGTTATGTATCATTGCTATTACTGTGTTGTTTTTCATCACATCAATTATGTTGTATTGTCTACTTATGATTCGAGAGGTCTGTAAATATTGATATTATGTGTAATGCAATTTACCATGTACAATACATTTAATCATCACGTTCGTGTTTGGGAAAAACGCTCGTTAAAAATATTTGTACCGCTTGGTCTCTTCTGAAGATTCTAACTATTAGTTTGTACTAATAAGTTTTAGTTACTAAAATTCATTTTTACCAGAACTGTACTATCGCTTTAATAAAATGATGATTTTAAACAAATTATGCCTTCTTGACCTGCATTGGGCAGTGTGCGGGCAGTGCGGGGGGGGGGGGGGGGGGGGGGGGGGGGGTGCAAGAACTATAACCGAATGGGGTGCTCCGCTTTACCTTCATCTACACCAGGCCCGTAGCCAGGATTTTTCAAGGGGGGATGCGTATAATTTACCCAAAAAGGGACCGAGACCAGTCTTGCCTAAAATTAAGTTGTAATCGAGGGGGGGGGGGGGGGGGGGGGTACGAGACCATCAGTTTAGATTGAGACCGATACAAAGTGGACACGAGACCGGTAAGAAGTCGACGTTTTTGAATTTGTTTTTGTTTTTTTTGTTTTTTTTTTTTTTTTTGGGGGGGGGGGGGGGGGAGTGCGTACGCACCCAACGCACCCAACGCACCCAACGCACCCCCTGGCTACGGGCCTGTACACCACAGTTCACCACTCTTGTCCATTTTAGTAACACTTTACATAATCTGATAATGGGAGGCCAAATTTCTCACTATTGTATTCAGCGGATGTCCCAATTTTAAAAGACAAAGCGTGCTGAACTGAAATGTAAGTCATCACTCTTGTTTATATTTTACAGCGGAGTGTACAGACATGAACCAAACCATGTAACATGTACAAACGAACAATTAATTTGACTACTATTATTTTTGTCAGTGTACAAAGTCGCTAGTCCAACGTCGTAGCTATCGCAACAAAAAAACTCACTCATTCTTTTCATGCAAACCTCGGAGACCTATATGAAGGGAAAAGAAAAGTTCTGGTCAAACTGAATGTTAGTGAGTAAAGTTGCATATTTATCTATTAACAAATAGCATCCATTCTCAAATGATATAAATAAATTATCAAGATGACGTTAAGGAGCTGTGTTCATTCGAAAAGCAGCTAAACGCAGGAGGAGTACATTCAGACACTTGAAAGAAATCAAAGTTTTGTCTGCAAATTGTGCATGCGGTCTAAACTACCACTCTCATTGTGATTATGTGTAGTCTTTGCTATCACCATCATCAGTCATGACAGTAGCGTGCAAAGATAAATCGCAGACTAAATGATTGACACAAAAGGTTTCCCCGAAATTAATGTTCATTTAGTTCGGCAACTTCGGCGGGGGAAAAAACTTGGCATGACAAATATTTGATCGCCGTCCAACATTCGATCAAGAAGAAACATCCATCAATTCATCGTACAGCAGCTACTGTAATGTATATAATTATCCTCAATTTTCGAGAAAATGCTCTGATAAATGTGGGTGCTTACTAATTTGTTTTAACTTTGTTTTTAACCCCATCCCTTATGGGCGCGAAATGAGTTTACAATATCCCTTAGATCGTATCCATGATCTAAATTGATTGTGCTGATACTGGATACGATGAAGCATTTTCCTAGGTTAAAAAAAAAAAAGATTTATAATCAAGATAATGTTCTTCAATACTTCATAACATCCACTCAAACATATAAAGTATGTAATTTGAAAGATGGGTTAACCTTTCACAGTCCAATACGAAAGTCGCGTATTGCAATAACATCTAATAAATCGTAATCGAAGTTGTTTAATGGCTTGTTGGAACTGCGAAGGGGTTAAGGTTTTGAGAGGTAAAAGGGCCTTCGGGGGAGCAAGTGGCGAATTAGCGAGATCTAGCGGGGAGTGATGCCAAATGTCGGCATGTGTCACCCGCCCTCAAGGGGGGCATCACAATTTCTGATGACAGACCAAGTGCAGGGGCGTAGCCAGACATCAATAGAGGGGGGCAATTACAGGGTGGAAGGGAAGAGGAAGGGGGCTTAAGGTTCCCCATAAGAGGGGGTAGCCGAAATGTAACTGACTATAGTACCGCATGAGTTACGGGGGAGGGGGTGGAAGTAAGGGTATCATAGTCCTATGCTACCATTTGGCATGAAGGTTGTTGTTGTTGATGGTATGGTGGTGGTGAAGTTTATGATGATGATGATGATGAGTGATGATGGATGATGACGATGATGATGAGATGGTGGTGGTGATAATGATGATGTGAAGCTGCTGCTGCTGTTGGCGAATGCGACGATGACGACGACGGCTCGTCGCGACGACGATGATGACGCGCGATGCTGATGATAGATCTGATGATGAGATGATGTGATAGATGATGAATGATGATGATGATGATGGTGATGTTGACGACGATGATGCTGTGTGCTGCTGATGACGATGATGCTGTTGCTGCTGATGCTCCTGCTGGTGATGCTGATGATGATGATGACGACGACGATGATGCTGCAGCTACTGCTGATCGTTCTCCTGCTGATGATGCTGATGGTGTTGATGGTGATTATGTTTGACTGCACACTGGCTGGAAAATATAATATAATTTGTAAGGTTGTTTTGCGAAGAAAAAATTCGGAGGCTTTGATCGCATTTGAAATGCACATTCCCAATTTCCTTGGAGTGGGTGTATATATAATGGACATTATAAAGAGTGTAGCACAGGACGAAGATCGTGAATATCAAGCTAGTATACTATACATCCCAATAACCTCCTCCCTCGATCGCCCCCACCTTATCTGCGCCGCTGCCTCGGGACGGCATCGCAATTTTAGATGACAGCCCGATAATTGGGAACGAATGTCAAGTGCTAGAATGCACTTCTTGCTGCGGGGCGGGCGGGCGGGCAGGCGGGCAGGCGGGCGTCCCAATGGGGTAGCCCGGGGGCCGGGGGGGTTCAAGGGGATGATTGCCCACCCCTCTTTGAATGCATGCTATATAGACCTTCCCTACCACCTCCATGTCTAAGATTAAACAACAAATTGAACAATCTAACAGTGGCCACTGACAACAATATAGCAAACAAAATCCAAATTTGTGAGGAAAACCCTCCAAAAACTTAAGAAATCCATAACTTGTGCCCCCTCCCCCTCCCCCACCGCATCAGTCAGACCAGCCATAACCACTGAACGAAAACAATTACAAACATATCACAATTATTCATGTTTGTTTGTCAAAGGATCCCCCTGTTAAAACCTTGCCCCCCCCCCCCCCCCCCCCTCAAGTTTATGTTGAAGTTGAACCTGGCAATACCATGTACCGTACTTGGACTTCCGAAATAAACAAATAACGTCGCTAGTTCAGAGACATCAGATGATCAGTACATGGGAATAATGCGCAAAGTGACTGACCCCTGTCGCTCTCATTTGACAGCTAAAAGGGTGTATAATATATCCGCGATGTAGAAGGTGATGATAGGTCCTTGGAAATAAAAAACAATCTTGAAAGTTGCCGAGAGTGGTATTTTGTGTGTATAAAATATTTATTATATGTAGAAGGTGATGATAGGTCCTTGGAAATAAAAAAACAATCTTGAAAGTTGCCGAGAGTGGTATTTGTGTGTATAAAATATTTATTTCTAGAAGAAATAAACATTGTATACCTCCTCTTCGACTTCGTACACATCGGCACTGTGGTTAGAAAACCACGCCACGTCTCTTGGATGATGACGATGAAGAACGGTCCCATTACCTTAATGAACGCGTCTGTAAACAAAAACGAAAACAAAAGAAGAAGAAGAAGAAGAAGAAGAAGAAGAAGAAGAAGAAGAAGAAGAAGAAGAAGAAGAAGAAGAAGAAGAAGAAGAAGAAGAAGAAGAAGAAGAAGAAGAAGAAGAAGAAGAAGAAGAAGAAGAAGAAGAAGAAGAAGAAGAAGAAGAGAAGAAGAAGAAGAAGAAGAAGAAGAAGAAGAAGAAGAAGAAGAAGAAGAAGAAGAAGAAGAAGAAGAAGAAGAAGAAATAACATGACAACTGTTCATATATCCCATATACATGATAAAGACAAACGAGTATAACTTTCCTTGTATAGTGTGTTCATGATAATGGGGAAGGGGGTGTCCGGTGTAAACAAACCATGTTTTCAATTTATATTGTAGTTGGCTTTCAATGGTAGGAACATGAACTTAGTTGCAAGACGATAAATACTTTCCTCAGGATCGAGACAATCGCCGCGTCGGCTACATGTAAAAATGCCAGTGGTAAAAATGCCAGAGGAAATAATGCCAGAGGTAAAAATGCCAGTGGAAGAAATGCCAGAGGAAAAAATGCCAGTGACAAAAATGCCAGTGACAAAAATGCCAGTGGTAAAAATGCCAGCGACAAAAATGCCAGTGGTAAAAATGCCAGCGACAAAAATGCCAGTGGTAAAAATGCCAGAGTAAAAAATGCCAGTGGTAAAAATGCCAGAGGAAAAAATGCCAGTGTTTAAAATGCCAGTGGAAAAAATGCCAGTGGTAAAAATGCCAGAAGTACAATATAAAAAAAATATATATATGAATGGTTTCAAACCATTGTAGACAAACCTTGTATTTGTATACACTTGTCATCTCCGAAAGGTCGTAATGACTAAAAACCATACAGCTTATTGGGCAGAGTCCATTGAAAAACATTTTCCGCCGCCCGCCCACCACCCCCCCCCCCCCCCCCAAAATCTAAATTGTACTGCAATTTACTAATTGACATGGTGGTCATAGTGGGCATACAGATAGAGGCATCTATCAATTTTTTAAGATTGGGAGGGGGGGGGGCATTATTTCCCTGATTCACTAGTGAGAGAGTCAACAGGCCCACATTGACATGCCCAGAAGGTGGTGGGCAGAAAATATTTTTCATTCAGACCTGGATAGTGTATACTAATTACAAAGTCTGCCTATGAAACTATGAAAGAAAGTTTTATCATGGGCGAATGAAAGCATTTTTTGAAGCCATTAATTTTCCTCTGGCATTTTTACCCCTGGCATTTTTACGACTGGCATTTTTACCTCTGGCATTTTTACCTCTGGCATTTTTACCTCTGGCATTTTTGACACTGGCATTTTTACTACTGGCATTTTTGTCACTGGCATTTTTACCGCTGGCATTTTTGTCGCTGGCATTTTTACCACTGGCATTTTTGTCGCTGGCATTTTTGTCACTGGCATTTTTGTCACTGGCATTTTTGTCACTGGCATTTTTTCCTCTGGCATTTTTTCCACTGGCATTTTTACCTCTGGCATTATTTCCTCTGGCATTTTTACCATTGGCATTTTTACCCGACACCGCCGCGTCCGCCACTCTTTTTTTTTTTTCGTCGGGTTTTAAATGTAATGCTTATGTTATAATTCATTATCTTATATTTTGATCATTAAATTTGATATGTGTCTGTTCATCGGTTCAACTTTTGGCCTCAACACGAATGTTTTGTGATAACACGACGGTCACATGACCTTGGATGACACGATAAGAACAGGTACTGCAGTTGCTGTTGACTGATATGATAATACTCTGGCATGTCTGGGGCGCAGGTAAATGGCGTAGCTTGGTCGGAATGATGGGGGCACATGGTACTAATTCATTACTTTATTTTTAAAGGATTCCCCTCATGTTTTGTTTTGTCATTCAGGGCAGGTGCTCCCCCTTCCCCCTCTCCCCGTTGCTGCGCCACTTGGTAAGGATACGGGAAGTGAGAATATCCTGACCCTATATCTGCGCCCCCACATACCCCATACCCCCTTGCAGGAAAATAAAATTACAACATACATCGCAAAACCGAATTTTGGGGTTCAAATGCAATACTGTACCACATCGGGGCCAGTTATATTTTGGGCAACCAAAAATTGAGAGGACAATTATGTTACTATATACTATATACACGGCCGGCCCGTGTCACTAGCGAAATAATAGCCTCTCATCTTCATGATCTTGATCGGTGTTGGTACTTTTGATTGAATGTCAGGCACGTGTGATGATTGATGCTAAACAAGGTAAATTTTGCACAAAATATTATAACCATCGGGCCAAAACTGAGATAATTTGTTTAAAAGGGCATCAATTTATTGGATTACGCTTTCGAAATCCGTTTAAATCATATTTTATAAGCAAACCCCTTTCTGTTGTTTACCTCGAAATACTGCAAATTTTGGGATCTAGTATCAACATTATCAAAACTAACTTGGAACTGTAGGCATACCGGTTATCACATAATGTACATCATTGGATTCGTATTACCAATAGAACCATGGAACAGCTTTCGGTATTCTAAATTTCTCTTCCGTTATAAAGATATACGGTATATGTATGATTGAAGTGTTCAGATTTATAATTATATACTGGATAATAATAACTGTGTTGTAAAGTCAGTGAATGAGTTAGCGAATATCACTTTGGATGTATACTTATTTCTCGGTTATATGACATTCATTTACCATGAAATTGTCATACATCACTCAGTGGACAGATCAGATCACAAAAAATAAAAATTGTATCAATCATTTGCCAGTTTTTGCACATGTGAACAACGTTATTAGATCCCTTTAACAATGTTCGAAGTCGACGCCAGTCATCACACTTCTCACTGATATTAGTTTATTGATTTGTTGCACACAATATGAATATGTAAGGGTGAATTATATGGTACATGATTCAATCTTGCACTTGCAAACTCAAGACTAAGGGGGTCAATTATTGTCTAAGCTACTCCTACTAGACTCTCGGAAAGTCTTCATATCCGACTCAAATTATCAATGAGTAAATGAGACTGGTTAAATGCCGTCTGAATCATGACATGATAATTACTTCCAATTGTACGCAGCAAGCAAAACCAAATGAACAACACAATGATCATAATTAGATGATTAGCAATCTACCGTCTAACCACTGATGTCATAAAATCTGAGACTAAGCAGCATGTTAAATGGTTGAATCAGCGGCCAAATTGTACACATTATAACGTATACTTAGGTCTTTAATTGCAGTCGAATCCAACCAGTTTGAACGACTTTTTCTTCATGTCGTGCATAAATATTATCTATTTTTGTCTTCTGTAAATACCGGATTCCAACCCTGTCAAACGCTTCGAACATGCGAATTAAGGTTGTCCCCCATATATTTAAGAGAAATTTAAAAAACATATTCATTTTTGTTGTAGATTGGAGGGGTTGTACAGCGCATTGAACAGTTATTAACTGGAAATGCGCCATATAAGGGTCAATTATTATTATTATCATGCAGGATTTTGCTGGTAAAGAAAATACTACAACAGAGTAATGAGATCGATGCGCATGCGCACTTCGAGTGAAGAAGTTCGGTTCAGTATACATAGATAAGTTTTGACTTTGCTGTCCGCTTGTATCAGGATATGAAGGCGGGTTTCCACTTGATCCAACTTGAGTCATGAATCGCGAATACGGCAGATGTGTTCATATTGATTTTAGAAACTGAAGTTGTGCTTCTTATTCAGCACCGTACTACGTTGGCCTTGCTAGATCAGATACGACTAGTTATGACCCCGTGACAAGTGAATACAGTACGCCGATCACACGACAGCAGAAGTGTTTTTAAAAGAATCTGTAACTTGGAAACTATTGTACCTGGGAACTCCATAAGTTTAATTATGTTTTGAGGTTGACTGACGTCGGGAGTATTAATCAGTCACCGTTTATTTTTAACAAACCACTGCAGGATTTTAAAATTGTTTTCATGTGAGACAGATCCATAAATGGTGGGTCTGACTTTTTTTTTGTGGGACAGTACATTGTTTGGAGATAATTATTCGCGTTTGTAACTCATAATTGAGTTTTCACTCCCCTCAGCCTGCATTGGATGATTATTATTAGCGGACAAGTATTATCGGTGAGTGTTTATTTTGAACTTGACATTTTTATTTAGCTATATGATCACATTGCGCAACAAATTCAAATGGTCAATATGTAGTGTTTACACTCGGCTGGTTTCTTTAGCCTGTAAGGTTACCGTTAGGTTAAAGGGACTTAGTAACCTTGTCCAAATCCTCAAATCCAATTGGAATTCTAGCGGTTCCCTACGTCATACCTTGTTGTATTCGTATTAACAATAAAAGCATGGGACAGGTATCGGTTTTTTTTCAAATTGCCTTTTTGTTAAAAAGATATTTACGATTGAAGTGTTCAGTTGTTTAGTTATCCACCACTGGAGTGCAATGAGTTAGTGATTATCACGTTGCATTTTTGCTCATTACTCGGCCATACACAGTAAAACAAAAATTTAACAACTTTTTAAACAAACTAAAACGCTGTTTAAGCCGGTCCCTCTAACAACGTTGTTTAAAATTTTGAACAACCAAGATGTTGGTTGTTCAAAATTCTAAACAATGTTGTTAGAGGGACCGTCTTAAACAGCATTTTTGTTTTTTTAAGCCGGTCCCTCTAACAACATTGTTTACAATTTTGAACAACCAGATCTTGGTTGTTCAAAATTTTAAACAACGTTGTTAGAGGGACCAGCTTAAAGGGACTTAGTAACATTGTCCAAATCCTCAAAATAAAATTGTAATTCGAGCGGTTCCGTTATACCTTGTTGTATTCGTATTAACAATAAAATCATGGGACAGCTTTCGGTTTTTCAAATTTCCCTTTCATTACAAAGATATGTATGATTGAAGTATTTAGATAAGAAAATCTCCGGGCGAGATTTTCATCCCTGTACAAAGTGAATGCAGTGAGTTGGTGAATATCACCCAATATCACTTTGCATTTTCGCTCATTACTTGGCCATACATTGTCCATTTGACCTGAAATTTTCACACAATACCCTGAGGACATATGAGATAACAACAGTATACATTGCATCAACCATTCATCAGTTTTTGCACATCTCAACAAAGTTACTAGATCCCTTTAAACAGCGTTTTTGGTTGTTTAAAACGTTGTTTAATTTTTTTTTACTGTGTATAACGTCCATTTGACTTGACATTTTCACACAATACCCTGTGGACATGGTGGACATATCAGATAACAACAATATACATTGTACAAACCATTTATCAATTTTTGTACATGTCAACAAAGTTACTATAATCCCTTTAGATCGAGCTCTGCAGTGTGTTATTTTTTGTATTTGCATAACAGTGAAAATGCAGGATGTTATAGATGTTGATTTCTGTTTAGAATCGGTTTCATATAGGAGGGTTTAGACTGTTTGAAGTATGTTATGTTATTATTTGCATAATATGCAGGATATAGCCTATATCATGTTGATTTTTGTAGGAGGTTCAGTATATGAGGTTTGTCTCAAATATTGGGAGTGTGCAAATTATAACTTTTATTTGCGTAACAGTGAATATCCATGATATGTCATGAAGGTAAATGTTTAGAATATGAAAATTAATGTACAATATAAGATGTTTGTATAGAATATATGTGTATACTTTGTATTTGCATAATGAATATGCAGGGTATGTCGTGAAGATTTGTTTAGAATATGAGATTTAGTGTACAATATAAGATGTTTGTGTAGAATGTGTGGGTGTACAATATACATGTACTTTGTATTTGCATAATAATTATGCAGGATATTATGATGTTGATTTCTGTTTAGAATAGGAAGATGTCACGCCCGCATCCCGCCATATAGACATGACATGATAATATAGATATCGCTAAATATAGACTATGTTTACACCATTTAGCGGAAGGGGGCGGCGGGAAGGGGGTTGCCTGTCTGATATGGACAAATTTCACATACTCAGTGGGATTCCGAGTTCAAACCCAGTGTATTAATTATTATCCACTGCAGAATTATGTCCATCAGCAAGACAATTACTCCACTATTGATGCATGCTCTGTCTACCCAAGTGTATAAATGGGGAGGAGGTGAGACCACGTTTACCCCACGAAGCGGAAAGGCACGGCGAGAAGGGCGTTGTATGTTTGGTAGGGGGGGGGGGGGGGGGAGAAGGGGAGGCATCCAAAGTTCAAAACCAGTGTATGCCCACTGCGTATATGTCTGTCAGCAAGACAATCAGCTAAATATTGCTGCTCTCTATACCCATATTGTATCCTTTGACCGGGATGATAATAGTGCAAAGTGCTCGACTTCGAGCTGATACTAGTCTTTTATCCAATCATGTATAGCATAATAGGGAGTTTTGTGAAATCCCATCTATACAACCTCTTATATACATGTCTTACATTAGCCCAGGTTCTATACTTCATTTGACTATACAGATTGGTCTGGTCTGAGATGAAAGATGATCGTGTTTGCCTTGAAACTTGAGTGAGAGTGATAAGAGATACTAGCGATTTCTAAACAACCCTATTATGTAATGATATTTGCACGATCGAGGGGCGGGGTCGGGGTTGTTTGTCAATTGAATGATCGCGAATATTAATTGTCAACACATTTGGAGGTAAATTATAGTATACGGATTGCGCTGAGAAAACAAAATTGAGCAAAACAGAAAGTTAACATAATTTGTATCAAGTTGAAATCATGTTTTATCCAGTCCTCAACTGCTCAAGGAAGAAAGAGTGTCCGCAACCCCTACCTCCCCCTGTATATTTCTATACAAAGGAGTAAAAAAAAAACATAATAATATATTTTAAAGAGTCATGTACGTTGTACTGTTGTATTGTGGCACAAATATTTTATTCAGAGCTCCTCCGATAACATTCATAAGCTTGTAATTGTCTTATTGGTTATAGGGCACGACATTTTGTTTTATTGGTACGATTACCTCACGTGGTCTATCGTGTTACGGAACGGAAATCAAGTTTCGGTAACAATACATATTTACAAAATATTTGAAAAAGTAAAAAAAAAAAAAAGAAAAGGCATTGTGCTTTTATTGCTGGAGGTGGAAGGATGAATCACAAAATGATTAATTTGGCGGTCTGCAAAAGTTCGGACGAAGATTGGTTATGAAAATATCGTTTACTTTGTATGAAAGCCTTATATCAAAGTCATTGTTTTCTTAACTTTCTTATTCGTTTATATCTCATTCAAAACTAATTCTCGCCATGAAAAAGTCCACTATTTTTCATGTACATAATAATAGGCAATGGCTCTATATAATCAATATGCCTTGTCTTTTGCCGTGTTTTTTGCACATCATGACAATGATGATTTACTTGAAGAGGACTCACTGTAATCATGATAATCGCAAACCAAGTCTGTTCGGGTGCCTGTTCGTATCGCCAAACAGTCTCCACATGTTGTTTTACAACTATAGCTAAGCTTTTAATCGTTAGCAATCACGCAGCACCGCTAATCAAACCCTTCCCATTAATGAATTCATATGCATGGTACATGTATTACGTAACACATCGTAAGTCAAAACGCAAAAGGTTGTCTTGCTCCATCATTATCTTGAGTTTAATTTGTTTAAGTTCAATGACCAAGCAAATCACAAATCAACCACAATCATACTAGTTAAGTAAAGAATAAAAAATCTTAACGCCCTATTCACGACTTCGACATTATATTATTACGTACGTAAGCTACAAGTTTGTATTAATTTAAATTCATTAGTTCAAGATGATGCACCAACTCAAACGCAATAATAAGCTGAACAACAATTCTAGGCCTGCATGTCTACTTATATGTTTATGACAAAATAATAAGAATACGCATCCATGATGAAAGGACAGTGAATGTCCTTTCCTCATACATGACTCATCCTCATAGTTGCGTATTCCTATTACTCTTTGTAAGTGAAATAATTATGTTGAGAGATTTATTGCTACACTTATTAATTAAGATTAATTAGGAAAATGTCGGAGACTAAATTGGTACGAAAAGAAAAACATAGGTGCCTCATTAGAGTTCTTTGGACAAAATGTGTATAAAGTATGTGTACATTTGCAACTTTTCAACTTTCAGCAGTAAAAAGGGTTAAATATCTCCGTACCCACGAAGACAGGCCAGAAGCAGGTGTAACTATGACTAGATAGAAGATGATTCTAACGTCACCACCATAAGTCTATGCATCACTGCGATAGTCATAGTTTGTAGGGATATTCATTTAATCCGCATTAATGCTCAAAACAGTCGCTTCCAATCTCACTAGACCTGCTTATTACACAGTCAGAACGGCGTAGATATGTGGAGGTGGAAATCTTATTCGAAAATTATTTTAGTTAGGGTTGTTTTTAATCGCGATCATGAGATTAATTTTGATGGGTTACTAATTTTGTGAATGTTTGCTGTTTGATATGAAGCGGAATCTCGTTATAAAAGAGCTGCTTCTCATAATGAAACACGGTCTTATTAATGACAAGGTGATTCTACAGGTTCGAGCTCTTTAAGATATTTTATAACCTGATATAAATACAAGAAATTAAAATTATAACATCGTAGTTTTTATGGTCTCTTCTTTTTTCTTCTAATAACAATTCATGACAAGAAAACAAACAAACTTATATAGATTGCATCGGAACAGGAGATACATTTTCATGAGCTCATATTATGTTTCTTATTTGGTCTCTAAATTTGTTTTTAATGTTTTTGTTTATTCATTTGATTATTATTGGTGAGTGGGCTCACCCCCACCTCGTCAAAAGAATCAGCGAGATGCTTAGATCTGAATTTCGTTTTTATTATGACAGCACCATTGGTATTTTAATGACATAATGCAAAAGGATTCCATACACATATCATCGATATGTTACCCACGGTTAGTTATGTTACCTCATTGCAGCCGCGGGTACGTAGCGTGCCCAGGTGCACATGAAACATGTGAAAGGAGGGGGGCGGGGGGGTACACACGCAATATATTCATTTATGTTGGGCCATAGTGTCAGTTGTTTTTAGGGCATCTGTCCCCGCGCCCTGCAGTTACGCCACCCCCGACTCAGTTTGCACCTTAGATGATCTTCTTTATTTGTTATTGTTGTGCTTTCATTGTTTTTGTTAACCCAGTGCCATTGGAGGGCAGGACTGGTGCCCGCGCACCCACTTAGCCAAGCTGCATCGGGTGTGCCCGATATATTTCTCTATTTTGTACCTTCATGTTTTGTTATCGTTTTTGTAAATTTATTGCCGGGCCCCCGCGCCCCTATATGTCACCACGCCCCCATAGCAACGTCACCACCTCGATCGTTTGTTACCTTTTAACGCTTTCCCCTCAGACTATAATAATCACCAGAGGGGAAAGGGTGACAGATGTTTCGAGTGAAAGGCCCACGAATCGGGTCAGATGTTAAGTTATTTTTGCGGTTTCCGGTTCGGCAAAAAAAGGGGGTGAGCAGGTTTCGGTGGTGAAGGCTCGCGATATGATAATGGTGGGCGAGAAAATATGGAATTTGATGAATGCCCGCTTTACTTGATGATCTCTGTGCTATATACGGCAAGAGAGCCTTTTGGACCTCAGTAGTATGACCATGGTCTATGGAATGACCATCCGCTTTATATTCTTGATAATCATATCATCATCCATCAGCATCATTGTCACTCTCATTATCATCTTCATCATCCTCGTCCTCATCATTCTCCTCCTCGATCCCCCTCCTCCTCCTCCTCATCATCATCAGCAGCAGCATCATGCATAACCAACATATTGCCTTCATTTTCTTCCTAATAGTCATGATCTTTTTATCAACATCTTCTTCATTATGAACATTTCCATTAACCTTATCATCATAATCATCATAATCATCATAAATAATCATCATAATCTTCATCATTATCATCATCATCATCATCCTCATCATCCTTATCATATTTATTTGTTATCGTTAGATGTTCACATCGCTTAGTTGCTATGGTAATGGTAGTAAACATCATAACAGTATGCAAATCCTGTAAATATCAGACCCGGGTGTCTGTATGTTTGCGCGGAAATCTACCTCAGAAAAATGGCATTAAAACATTTAAACAGCCAGTGGTTACTAATGAAGTATCAATGAGTACTTATATGCGCCGAATCTGTTTCTGTTATTTTATTTGTTATGTAATCCGTTTAAATCAAGTTCAAATTTTCAATACGATTACAACTTCTACAGTTGAAATTATAGATGGGTTGCTTTCTATATTGTTTTATATATACCTACCATGTTTACATAATGTTTTACGGCTACGAATCATGGCGCCAGACGCGATTTTAATGACGGAGATGTACCTTATGCTTATCTCTTGTAATGCATCAGTAAAGCAATTTATCAGTACACATGTACTTAGCAACAACCATTCCGAACGGTTTAACTGCTAAGCCCCCTGCCTCATGCAAATGCATTCGCTCCCGGGGGCGTGGACAAAGGATTCACAGTATCTTGATCCTTGTTTCCCGGCCTTGTTTAGACAATTCGACCTTCTCAAAATGGTGATAAAATGGATTTTATTAATATTAGCTCATAAATTCATAATCCACAACGCACCGAACAGGCCCACGAACTGCAGCCGTATATAAAGAAAATCCATCAAACAACAGTAAATCATTGTAATCTAAATTGTGAACAACTACTTCATTTATTCATTGGGCATGGATTGTTATGACCCGGGTAAATATGGTGACTTGGAAACCTAGGGTTTTTGTTAGTATAAAAAAGTGCGCCCCCGAAGGCTCCGATATCGGAAACTTCGGGGTCTAATTAAAGCCCACCAATGTACAACAACAAAATTATCATGCGAATGTTTTCAATTCACAATCCACAAAACACAAATGGGCGTAAGACAGTAAATCAAACACAAGGAAAACTCTATCATCTAATCTGAACATCATTGATCAATTACTTCATTTATTGTTTGGGTAACTTGTTTAGTGCATGTATTTTTTGTCAAGTGCGCCCCCTGATATTTGAAACTTCGGACTCTAAAACACCCACCAAGCATTGCCAATGAGGGAAATACAAGAAGTGTGCAAGAAAATGAGGTTGTATGTGTCCAGCATCGTCCAAGGGGATAGGTTTGTCAATGTGGGAATTGCCTGTTCCCCATGATAAAATATAACCCCTCCGCCCTACCTGAGGCTGGGGCCTACCTGGCGTGGCCCTGACATATTAGCCCCCACTTTTATGTAATTGCTCTTGGCCGTTAGACCTTGGTTAGACCGGGATGAAGCTGGGATATCAGCACCTCAATGGTTAAACCAGGGAAGTGGAAGTCGACTCTGGTTAAACCAGAAAGGTGGGAAAGACTCTCTCGTTGGATCCATATATACTAACTAGGGATCGGAGCTGTTAATTTTCACAATCTGGTTATAGGCGGAGGGCCAAAGTCGAAAAAAGTGACTTTAGGTTGCCAGATCTCCACAACAAGTTTAGACCGATTTTAATTGCAAGTATTTTTAATGAGACAACATAATTCAGAGGTCTACCTCAAAAATTTTGTTGCGAACACCTCCAAATCCAAGATGGCGTCCAACAAAGCAATTGTTTTGTCTTGCTATATATAATTGGCGAGATTTCCCAAACGACACCTCAAATCAGCATTATTTTGAAACCATATTAAAGACAATATAATTTCCTATAATCTGATACCAAACACTATGGGGTTCAAGATATTTAACACGGTCATTTTTAGCCCAAAACTCAAATTTTAGGCATTTTTTCCCAACAATATGAAATTATTGATTTACATAATTACGCATAAATCAATAATTGTATTAGCAGTTGAATTAATACTTTCCAGAAAACTGTCCAATTATATCAACAATACTCGGTGAAAAAATCAAGTGTGTACTGTATCTGAAGAAAAAGTTATAGTACTTGGAAGTCAGCATTTGATATCGACAAAACGGGTAGTTTTGCATGATTTCTCATGCTGTACAGGGTGTCTCAAAAATGTGTAATCTTGATTATAGGATTTGTATACCAAATGATTGCGTCAATCTCGGGATACCTTCAATTCCAGTTACGAAATATCAACAAAACCACCATTTCCTGTAATATGATGAATATTCCACCATCATTTTGCAATCCGCGTAGATGTCGTGTCTGTCTTGTATTTATTTAACTGCATTTATCATGTTTATCATAAATCAAGCGCTAATAATGAACTTAATTCCACTCCACAATGAGCATTCCAGTCAGCTGCATACTGACGCGCCTGCTGTGCATATTGCGAATTCGAATCATACTGGGTGCCCATGATGTGTTTAAAACATTGTCAAGATCATGTTCATTATCTTGAGTAAGTGTTTTACTGAAGTACATAATATGCGGGACATAATATGTGGAGAGCGTATATATAGATTCGAACACCATCGTGATCGCAAGGCACGCACCGTTCATGCCCTTCATATCTTATTACATGTATCTGGAGACCATAAAGGTCTATACAAATTGGCTGACTTAGTATCAAAACGAAACAAACTCAATTGCTAAACCAATATGTACACCACCGAAAAACCTCAGCAAGCCGAATGTTTATTTTTTGTGCACTACACTGTACTCGTGTAACCATGGTAACAACAGCCGATTATGGACAGAAATATACCAAATCACCAAATATTATTTTAAAAACTTAAAATTAGCAGGTTAACGGTGTCATTTTACATGTGATTTGTTTTCCTTCATGTTCACGCGAAAATAAGTGTGCATAATGCGGCTTGTAGTAGCCAGATATATGATTTATTGTATTTCTATTGTTGTTGTTACTATGGTTACAAATGTACAAGGTGGTACAAAAAGTTATTGTACAATAAACATAATAGCCTATTCAAAGTTTTCTTCGAACCCTGAAAAAGTCTAGCTAACTGTGGTGTTCTGAATAATAATCATTTTAAAAACATAATTATCCAGATATGGTCGGTCCAACTGTGAAGGACGCGCGCCTCTCATTCGAATATTGCACTAAATAGTAGGCCTATATATTTGCATAATGGATTTATTATTGCAGTGAAATTATCAATACACTATTTTCGTGTATTGCAAACCGATGGCGGCATATTCATGACATAAAAGAAGGAAACTGAAGGTTTTATTGAAAACAGGTATAAACAACATGTCATTATTTAGGAGCATTTCTTGAATAAAGTCCGTAAACAAGAATTACATTTATTGGGGCACCCTGTATAGCATTCGAAATCGTACAAAATTGCTGTATTTGTCGATATCAAATTCTGACTTTCAGTTATCATAACTTTTTGTTCAGATAGGGTACACACTTGAAATTTTCACAGAGTATTGTTGATATAACTGGGCAGTTTTCTGAAAAGTACTAATTCAACGCCTAATGCAATTATTGATTTATGCCGAATTATGTAAATCAATAATTTCATATTTTGGGGGGAAAATGCCTAAAATTTGAGTTTGGGACTAAAAATTACCATGTTACATATCCTGAAACCCATGGAATTTGGTATCAGATTATAGGAAATGTTATTGTCTTTAATATGGTTGCAAAATCATGCTAATTGTTGGTGTCGTTTGGGAAATCTCGCCAGTTATCTATAGTAAGTCAAAACGGCTACTTCTTTGGACGCCATCTTGGATTTGGAGGTGTTCGCAACAAATTTTTTGAGGTAGACCTCTGAATTAATTTGTCTTATTAAAAATACTTGCAAATAAAATTGGTTTAAACTTGTTGTGGAGATCTGGCAACCTAAGTCCTTAAGGAAGCCACTTTTTCGACTTTGGCCCTCCGCCTATTAGACGGTCAGCATATTGTGCGGTTACAAACTCGGACGGGGGCAATTCCTCTCATAGCATGCCCCCGCAGTGACCCGGGGGCAGCGGCTGGAGATACCGCTGAACGCTGATAGTTGATAGCTACCGTGGCCAAGCGGTTGAGCTGAATGGGGGATCGAAGTGCCATAGTGACAAAAGGGACTGGACCAAGCGGAACATAATCAGCGAGAGCGTTTTAGCAGGGGTGCGCGTGCATGTTTATGTCATTCCATGCACTTCCAGCGATACGAGGAGATTTTTAACTTGAAGTTTTGGGGGTATCGAAATTCCAGCAGTCCCTTTGACTTTCCCCCCTTCTCTCTACTATACACTCCATGATATCCACACCACGCTTGACTTGATAACTTCGAATTAGATTCCAATATCGGCGGGCGATTGGATATCGCAGTACTTTGTGCAAGGAGTTACTTCTATAGTAAGCTTGTGCCAGGAACGTTTGAAATACCTACATGCCAAGAGTCGTCTTGTCTTTTTACCCCTCTCTCCTCGAGTCATCTCCATAATTATAATAATTCATGACTTGATTACTCAGAATTGGATTCCAATATCGGCGGGTGATTTGATGATGGTACAGGCTTGCAATGCCGCAAACATTTCTAGCACCATTAAACACATTCCAGCGTTGTGACAACTGACAAAACGTATCAGGCAGGACTTAGACAGAAAATTCCATCTCGATCTGGAGGGGTCCTTTAAAGGTACTTCAGCTTCGTCAAATCAGATGCGCGGCGCCATATTAAGTACACGTTGCGCACGGTGCGTGATGCACGTTAGCTCAGTGTCATGCGGTGCGCGCAAACTGGCCCAGTTCAAAATGGCGACCCGCTGTGTAGCATCCCCACGCTTGATGCCCTTTAATATTTTATGACGTTATACTATCCCTCGAAGTGGTGAGTGAATACAACAAACGAGGACTTATATATAGCTAGGCAGGACTTAATGTATAGCTCTACTCAGTACAGTCCGAACTTCAAAGTGCAGAATTAGGAACTACGTGACCGACTACTTTGATCCATCTTAGTTTGAATTGGGGATCATCGCTCTTTAAATCGGCTTGGCAGCTTGGTGGCTTGGTGGTGACAATGTGTTCCCATTCCTGTTCGCGGAGCTATTGTGAAAGATGTTCTCAGCTCAACTGTACTGGTACAACATTGCAGGTTTTTTGCAGCTCGACCATCTAATTGTGGATTATCATCGGATAACTTATTTTGATTAATGGTTGTTGCATTATTTAAGTGTTTTTAATTAGTGTTATGTGTTCGACTGTTCAACAAGTGACAACGTCGATCCCCAAAACACTATGTTCTAACTTCTAATCTGTTAAACTGGAAAGTTGGAAACGTGTATGGACGGACTATGGAGAACTACAAGCTGAGAATGAGAATGAGAATTTGAAATATAAACTGGAATATATTGCGTGCAATTCAAGAGGTAATTGTATACACGGGGTTTTCACTTATATTGATATCACTATTTCTGTATTCTGTATGCCATTTTAATGTGGACATTATCAATTTGTAAATTTCGATTTTGCTAAATCTTTCTACTTCTAACACGATGTCATGATCATATCTCTTCTCTCATCAACTATTACGTCAATCAAATAGAGAAAGACGTTGTCGACAGTAAATGGTAGCGGATGTGGTGATGCCTTTTCAGTTTTAACCACTACAATACCACATAACTGATAACAAACTCCTCTCTACTTGTATATATTGATTAACAGGCGTAAAGCAAGACGCAAATTTGTCACTTCTGGTTTTATCATTATTTAGAAAAGTTAATCGACCGTGATGCAAACGATCTACATTGTATTAATTATATTTTCATACCGTCAACAATTTTCATATCGAATTGCGGTGAATTTCTGGAAATGTCATTATCATTTTTAACGCAAGCGTGAACAAAAAATGGGGTTTTCAACTTAGTACGTTTCGTGTAAAACAAACGACCGCAACTTTATGATTCGGGAAGAAAATGACGCATTTACCAAATATGTTTATGCCGGGGGCACAATGTCACAAACCCTATGTTTTCCCCAATATGGAATAAACCTTGTCCCAGGCCTGATATGATTGTATTCTCTCGTCTACATAATTATGTAAAAAATTAATGGCGAAAATAAAGAACTATTATTAGACTACTTTGTATAGGTGCGGCGTTTGATTTTAATGCCGTTTTCCCTCTTTCTCGTAGTTCTAACAAGTAACATGTATTATAACATAATTGTTGAAAACATCTTGATTCGTGAATCAATGTGTTCAAAACATTTATTTAGGCAAGTCTATAAATCACTTTCCTCCACGAGTTTTACTCTTTCTCCAATTATAAGGTCGCTTCGTCTTTCTTTCTTCAAGTTCATGTTACTTGTCGACTTGTATTTCTGTATCATCTTATATATATGTTCATAATCATCATTACTGAGTTTTTGATGTATATGACGATCTTGTATCTTTTGAAAGAAGGATGATGCAAATATAACAACTTGAAACTTGAATATAATGATTACGGGTCAAAGAGAGAAAATAAATGGCTCATTACATTTTGATGCATGGTGATAATCATAATACCACGAATGGTGACCGTGAAATCAATAGGACATAATATTGTATACATTGTCATGCTGTAATTGAATATTGCTGAGGAGTGTTTTACATAATCAGGATCAACCCTGATCAGATGTGGGGGGGGGGGGGGGGGGGGGTAATGATGGGAGTAATATTTCATATTAGAGGGGGACGTCACTATTCACTTAACGCATTTTATTTGTTTAAGTATCACGTTCTTTGGTTGCAACCCTTATTTATAGTACATGTTATATACACCAATTATATTAAAGCGTTGGTTGGAAGGGTGTAGCTGAGGGTAGGGGGTGCATGACGCCCCCGATATATCAATACAGACAAGGCAGCTTGGACTAACATAATCTGAATGACCTCGTTTCTCTGAGGATTTTGTTATATCGAAACCCTTTATTACGAGGTTCCACAGTAGTGGATAAAGCCTTATGCCCGGCGCAGACAGAGCCGACTCGACCCGATCCGACTGGTTTTTCAGCCTGATTAACTCAGTATGCGCTGCCTCAGGACTCCGATTTTTCCGGTCAAGTGCCAGTCGGAGGTCATTCGAGGCCGATTCAACATGTTGGATCTGCTCCGAATGAGCGAAACTGACTCTAGTCTGACTGAAAACCAGTCGGATCGGGTCGAGTCGGCTCTGTCTGCGCCGGGCTTTAGAGGAACTAGAGGAACTACTTTTAGTAGCAGGGAGCTGGCACTTAGTAGTAACATAAATACCTCCCCTTAATCTGAATACATTAAAGGGATAGTTCAGGTTTGTTTTAGAGGGCGCTTCGAGGAATTATTTTTGTGTTCGGTAATGAAAACTAAGTGTAAAAGCACACAATTTTCATTACAGAATCAACTTTGTTTGATCAAAATCGGTTCGAAAACTGCTGAAATATCCATAAGTATATCCGATTGGAGTACATATGTTGGGGACCAAATTTTATTCAATAATTTAAGAAATCTTTCCTCCTACATCCTACGTTTTGCATAAAAACAGCCCTGTAACTAAACCGTACATAACTATGTTTTTACTACCATTCAATTTCAAGCATCATTGAATTATATATAACCCACAAGTTTTAGAACTTAGTAAAATTAGGTTTGACCAAATTGTACTATCCCTTTAACCGTTGACGTATCTTTCTGGTTCATGTCCGTTGATAAGACACATTCCTTGCTTATCATTGCAGGATAGGCCTACATGTGTACTCACTTGTTCAAGTAATGTAAACAGATATAATGTTACGTAATCTGTAGTGTAAATTTGCATTATATCTACATGCACGTACAAATATAAGATATTGGTGTATTATAGTCAAACTCCCTTCAAAATAACGGCTTACATTCGGCTTAATATCATTATATGGGTCTTTTGTTGCCAGGTATGTAATTTTTTGATAATGATGAATTGAGTTCGTTTGTCATCATCATAATAGATTCACGAGGCGCGGAGGCGGGGTTGGGTTGATAGGGCTACATCACCCCCCCCCCCCCCTCCCCCATCCCCGTGTGTTTTAAAACATCAGGCCCCATCTTCATGAAACCCAGCTAGATCAGTTCCTTGCTAAGTGTATTTTTATTGTGCAATTTATAGTCCCCAACTATAGGGTCAACTGGGTAGCTTAGGTACCCACTAAGTTAAAGGGATCTAGTAACTTTGTTGACAATGTATATTGTTGTTATCTCATATGTCCACAGGGTATTGTGTGAAAATTTCAAGTCAAATGGACATTGCATGGCCAAGTAATGAGCGAAAATGCAAAGTGATATTCACTGACTCACTGCACTCACTTTGTACACGGTAAGAAAAACTCCGGGGGAGTTTAGTTTTTCTTATCTGAATACTTCAATCGTACATATCTCTGTAACGAAAGGGAAATTTGAAAAACCGAAACCGGTCCCGTGATTGTTTTGTTAATACGAATTACGAATACAACAAGGTATGATGGAACCGCTAGAATAAAAATTTTATTTTGAGGATTTGGACAATGTTACTAAGTCCCTTTAACATTTTTTAGCAACTAAATATCTTGCGTATACTTCTTAACCACGTCACTTAAAGTAGACTTAGCAAGTAACTAAGCTAGTGCCTTAGCGGGCTTTCATGAATATGGGCCCAGTATATAATCCAGTGCAATCTAATAGTCAGGCAAATCCATGACATCATTGTGCAAGTAAACAGTCCATTTGGGACAAAATTAAAACCAGCTCAGTTTTGTTGACTTGAACTTAGACGGGAACCCCGGGAAGTGTGTTATTCCGGCAAAATAATGACCTCAGTCCCTTGTTTTAAACAAAAACAACGCCTGTTAGATGGTCTGCATTATACGAACATCGAAATTTTCTCAGTATAAAGTAGAATTACTCAGTCTTCGCGATTGGGCTTGCCATTTCTCGTACAACGACACGTCCTTGCAGCTCGGACACTCTATGCGGCGGACATTATGTGCGCTGACACCGGCCCTGTCGTAGTGAACCGAAGAATCGGTTCACAAGGGGTTCTCTGTTCTCGGTCTAAATTGTACAGGTCCTTGAATAGGTGGGTACCAAGTTTTTTAAAGGGGTTCTTCTGTAAAAAGAGTAGAATTAATTTATACAGTTTTTGAGCAAATTGTTTGTTTATGTTCTCAGGCTAATCTCAAGAAACTCTGTCAGTTAAATGTGTTGAAATGTTCTGCAAAAGCGTATCACCATCTCCCTAGTATTATCCATGAGCGCTGCATTATGAACATACATACATACATACTGTACATGTAGATAATAATTTAGAAAACTTTCCAGGGTAATCACTGGTTGAACGGTGAACCGATTTGAATCCTTGAGGTTGGTGCCGAAGCGAAGGAGCAGAATGAAGAACATGGATGAGGGGTGAAGAAGGAGAAGAAGGTGGAGGGGAGAGGGTGGACAAAGAATAGAAGAGCAGATGGGGTAGGAAATGAGACTGAAGAGGGGAGACGAAGAACAGAAGAAAGCGAAAGAGATGGAGGTAGGCTACAGATGATGAAGGAGAATGAAAAGAAGATGGTTCTGAAAAAAGGGGGATGAGAAGGAAAAGGAGAAAGATCCAGATAACTCGTATGAGTATAGAGGGAACGGAGAAGAACACAAATAAGATGAAGAGGGGGAGGAGAATTGGAAGAACGGAGAAGTAAGGGAAAATACGTATAAGAGTTAAAACAGCAGAGCAGGAAGAAGACAAAAATACAACAATTGTTTGAAACTTGTAAATGTGCTAGATAAATATACAATTATGCCTTTGCAATATGAGTAATAACAAGGAACGTAATAATAATGCAGTAACTGATGCTGTGTAATATTTGACTGAACAGTGCAAACGTGTTGAGGTCGGGCAGTTTGGCTGTTTAGCTACTTCCGCCCGTCTTCCTCATCCGATTGTAAAACTCGGTTACCATGGAAATAATTCACGATCGTAGTCTTTAAATTCGGACCGCTAACTATTTTAGCTGTAAGTGTATAGCTAGGCAAATAATATATGCTTTGGTGTATACAAAAAATGTAAGTTTATAAATCACTATCCTAGTTGCAAAACCGAGTTTGAACTTTGAGTTTTGGTTTGCGCTAGTATAGTATGTTTAAAATCTAGCATTAATCATTTTGAATCAAGACTTGTAAAACCCCTTTTCCAGGTTATTCCATGTTCTATATACATGTTACTCTACAATGTAATCTTTAAACAAAAATACGATTGTTTGTTGTCGTAGAGATTCATAAAGTATATAGCATATCTCATTCTTCGACTCGTAAATTTGATGTCATAAACAAAAGTACAATAGAGGTTAACCACGACCGACAGAGGTTAGACATGTTATAGACAGGAAGACAGGAACTCGCACAGGTTATTACAATAATCATGACATTCGAATTCAAAACACGATGTGCGTACAACCGGAAAATTTGTTCTTTCATATCCACGCTCCGCATCCGTTGATATAGGGACGTTTCCCGTGGGAGAGGTTTCATTGTCATTTTGTCACCAATGCAATATATAAATGATATATAAAAAGGTTAATTCCAAAAGGCGCTAAATCCACATAATCAACTTGGATAAAAATACGTTGTATGTATGACTTTTTTTTTACACAAGCCTATACCGTGTATATTTGGGATTTGTTTTACTTACTCTCCTACCATCCACCCTCTCCTCGCAATACCAACACTCCTTTCCAGGACTATTCCAACAGTCCTTTCTAGGGCTACCAACAGTTCTTTTTAGGTCTCTCCTAGAAAGAATTCCAACAGTCCTTCTCAGGACTACACCAACAGTCCTTTCTAGGACTACCAATAGTCCTTTCTAGGACTACCATAGTCCTTTTCAGGACTCACCATTCCACCCATCTCACTTGGTGCAACCGCAAACCACACGTATTACTAATATTATATTCAGAATCTTCTCTTTGACGCGTTTTACTAGTTTATGTCGTATTTGTATCATCCATCTTTAGTACACTATAGACGTAGCAGACTGGTTAGCTTGAGCTGGCACTATTGTGGATAAATTAAGATAAACGAGATGGGCATAATTTGCTTTCGAACTCGGGACCTTACGATTGGTGCTTACTCGACCAATCTTGCCCCACCCCGTTTACTAATTCAAAATAAGGGATCCGACATGGGGTCTGCCACCATATCATGGATCATGGTCTCTGTATAAACTATCGTCTGTTGAGAAAGAGTAGGCGCTAAGTCACTGTTTGGACTTTTTTTATATAATATTTGCGAGCCTTGTACTTTGTAGATACCCAATTCATTCTCTTTTTTGACGAATATTTTCAAACTCATTTTCTGACAAATTTGGCATCACATATTATAGAGGAATGTATAAAGAGAAGACTCAGACCGACAATGTAATATGAGGAACCGTTAGCCGAACAAAATTGGCTTAAAAAGTTAAAACTCTCACCCGACGATTTATATGTTTTACCCGCCCAAGGTCCCAAGGTTGTCTGTCGACAAGGGAAGACACCCCTGCGACCGAGAACTTGTAGGAGAGCTTGTATCACCATGGTAACTAACCTCTCAACGCTCTCAACATGCTCCCAGACTGTCATAAAAATATTGTTACGACGCCTCCCCTGTATATCCATGTATGATACTTTAGTGTTGTAGCACTAGCAGTTGCAGTTGCAGGTATAATGATTTACAACGTGGTCGTGAACTTAATGATATTTGCCCCTTCACAATTATCTTTTTTTGTTTTTCTTTGAAAGGATATTCTGAATTTACCCGGCATTTATAGCATCGTGTTGATGTACTTGTTCGTAAATTTTATTTACGAAGAGGGGTTACGTTTCTTGATGGATACCCTTAGATCTTCGATGGAACTCTCTACTTGTTTAATCAAGAGAAACTTCTATATATTTACTTCTTAAAGCAAAACTGACGATTACAAATATGCTGAACATGTCTGTTTTAGTGATAACTTTACCGTCTTTTGACTTAACTGTGTTTTTGGTTACTGGTCTTTTTACATACTGCCCTTTGCCTCGTGACCGGTATATTGTAATGACTGGTAAGGACGGCTATCACACAAGCAGCGGCTGCAGCTATTTACCAGTCGGTTTTTATGTTCAGACGCAAGGCCTTTTCAAAAGGCACTCTAAAAATCTATTGCAATGGACATATAATATGATAATTTTCGAGGACTCATCATTTTTGGTATTTGGATCCTTAATTGTCCCGAGCCCCGGGGGTACACACATATTCCATACATTATTTCCATAAAGGGCCATAAACACCACAATTTTATATCACGGGACTGTCCAAACATAGCAGCTAGGGGTTCGATATAAATATATTGTTCATGAAGCCATTTATGGCATAAACGTTTTTTGTATGATTATTATATTTCAAATCGAAGAGAAATTATGTTATTTCCTCTTTTTAGGCCGCATCGTATTTCATGAAATCATTTAAGGCATTAAGGGGATAGTTGAGTTTTGGTATATAGAGGTCGCTACACAAAATAATTTTTTGTGAGGTAATGAAAAACTGAGTGTCAAATTCGAAAGAGCATACAATTTTAATGACAGAATAAACTGTATTTGATCAAAATCGGTTCAGAAATGGCTGAAATATCCATAAACATTTCCATTTTTGTATTACTTGTGGGGCCCCACAATTATTAGATAATTTTGAACCAGCCGTTAACAATTTTTGTTAATGCTTCCTCTTTTAAAAAAAACATCACATGCACAATATTTCATTTTAAATGGTTGAAACCGATGAGGGTTTAGAGAGCGCCCTCTTGAGTTTCAACGGATATTTTTTTTAATGATAACAGGCTTTTTACTTAGTCATTAGTAATTTGTTTATTTCTTTCGAGCATGGTGGAGTTATAACTATCAGTTTGTAATGTAATGGTGCAGGTTTTGGTTACTAAAATTCAGTTTGACCAAAACTGTACTCTCTATACCAGAACTCAACTATCCCTTTAACTTCTCTATATTTTTGTTTATATCGAAGGGAATCCCTTTTTTTGTTTTGTTCAGGCCGTATCGTATTTTGATAGGAAATAATGTTTTAGACACAGCATATTTGTTTTGTATACACATAATTATATAAATGCATTTTGCCACTTTTGTTTTTTTTGGGGGGGCGGGGGATGACCGCCCCCTTTACCCCCTATATATACGTTCAACTCTAATGCTTTGGTCTACCTACTGGTCTACATGGGTGTAGCCACTTGGCCTTGGGGTTAACACTTGTGCTCTAGTGTATATATCAAACTAAATGAGGAAAGACGTGTATTGGTATACCGAGGTGATGGAAGGACAGGTGGAAACGAAAGCTAAACAACAGATTTGAGAAACTTCTCATTTTTATTAGAGGAGCTTCCCCAGATAAATAACCCACATTTAGAACGTTCATGTATCATTGTTTGTTTGTACTTTGTTGCACCTCATAAAAGGGTCAAGAAAGGCTACAGGAAATAATCAATGTATATATCTTCACCACTGATTCATGGACAAAGATAAACAATACTTCCGTTTGATAGATTGAAGTTACCCAACTTTCTCGAATGTCCTCCGACGTTTAGAAGAAAGTCTAATGCCCGGCGCAGACAGAGCCGACTCAACCCGATCCGACTGGTTTTTAGCCTGATTAACTCAGTATGCGCTGTATCAGGACTCCGGTTTTGCCTGTCAAGTGCCAGTCGGAGATCATTCGAGGCCGATTCAACATGTTGAATCGGCTCCGACTGAGCGAAACTGACTCTAGCCTGACTGAAAACCAATCGGATCGGGTCGAGTCGGCTCTGTCTGCGCCGGGCTTTACACGTCTAATTAGGACTGTAATTAGAACAGTTGTCGGAAATGGCCATAGTGAATGGACACATACATTTTCCGGGTTTGTGGGGGGGGGGAGGGGGGTTAGGGTCGTGACTGGTGACGGTCCCTTTTATTTTTTTATTTTTTTTATTTTCCTTCCCTTAAAAGAAACAAGTGGACCAGTATACTATGGATAGAAGCAAACAATAATTTTCACCAAGATTCATGAGTTCGCCCGAAAGATATGCTAACCTCCTCCAAAAAGAGATGGTTTTATCAGAGTTGGTGCCGTTAGCCTAATGTTTATATTTTGAAGGGGTAAAGAAGAATTTTTTTTTTTTTTTTTTTTTTGGGGGGGGGGGGGGGCGGGTCTGCAGCCCCCAAACCCCTCATTGTACACCCAAGGCTGCGGTTTTGAGTAACTTCGTGGGTCCTTGGATGTATTGAATCAGATTCTTTTTAGTCACCGGCTTTCCTTGAGACAACATACGTGCGTGCGGTTCGCAGTTGTCTGTCCAATTCAATACATCAGCTGTCCTCTCAATAGCTTAGGAAATATAACCCTTTCAGTCCCACCTGTGCATTGATGCGTAATCTTTTGGTTATCCCTCTCTTCATGACCTGGTATTAAAAGGGTTTAAATGACCAGCTGTTGTCTCTCCGACCCATGAGACTATAATGAGATTTATACTAACTCCTTGGAGATGAACTATTAACGGTCAGTTGCTGTACTGCTAAAAATACATTGACCCCCTATCCCTAGCGTCCCAGTGCCGTACACAGCCAGACTTATCCGAGTAATAAGCACAAAGACAGGGGGCGGAGCCCCCCCTCACCCACCACCCCCCCTCCCCATTAGACAGACGGCGTAGTGTGGTCGGGGGCACCCGAATTGTTGCGGGCACACATAATCGATTTCTTCATTATTTGTTCACCAGATTTTCCCCTTAGGATTTGTATCGTTTTTGTCATATTATTTTTATTGACTAGGAGGCACCTACTTCTTCTGGCTAATCCATAATAATTCTTATTTAGGGAAAAGTAGGATAATTTGACGAGGCTAAATAACTTATTTGGGGCACTATCAACCTATACAATTGCATTCAAGACTTGAAGGATGTAATTCGGGCAAAGGACATCAGCCCCGCACCCTATACATGCCCCAATCTTCTCTGGAGGTCCATACGCCTTATGCATACCCCATGTAATGTATACCCTAGCGAATGTTAGTCAGGATTAAATTGCAGACGTTCGGGGAAAATCCCCTCTAATCAATCATTACCAATTCGTATTGTGAATGTATTTAATGTAAATGTGATGAACTACATGCATGTATTCAATTTACGGGCAAAATCAAATCAAATCGGCATTGAAGGCGGACATCCATCCACCGCACCACACCCCCTTTGGAAACGAATGTCCTTACGCCCATCCCGCTCATGTATACTCTATCGAATCTTAGTCATACACTATCTTAAAGGGATCTAGTAACATTGTTACAATCCACAAAACTTACTTTGAACTCTAGCGGTTATAATCATACCTTGTTGCATTCGTATTAACAATAGAAGTAATGGGACAGGTTTTAGTTTTTCGAATTTCTCTTTCGTTATATTACAAAGAAATTTACGATCGAAGTGTTCGGATTTATAACTATCCACTAGATATTCATAACTGTACATAAGTCAGTGCAATGAGTTAAGGAATAGTCACTTTGCACTTTTGCTCATTTACTCGGCCATTATAACAGCAATTTAACGTGACATTTTCACACAACACTTTGTGGACATATTAAATCACCGAAATACACATTTTATAAAACCATTTGCCAGTTTTTGCACATGTCAACAAAGTTGCTAGACCCCTTTAAAATGACTGGACGGATAGTCCCGATCCTCCAATTATTTATCAAAACTTGTCATTAATATTTGGAGATGAGGGGAGGCCGCTATCGGAAGAATGAATTAGTTCTCAGGACCTATCACTGAGTGCGTTTGTTTTTATAGCCCAGATTATTTTTTTTACTTGACAAAGAGTGCGTTTAAAGGAACTAGTAACTTTATCGAAATCAAGCAAACTCGCAATGTACCTCTAGTGGTTCTTTCGTGCGTGGTCGTTTTCCTCTTACTTATCTTACTTGTCTTAATTGTCTCTTTGTTTTATATATTAAGATATCTACACTGTATATGATGATTTAATTTGATTACCAAAAGAAAAACTCTTGGGGATTTCAATAAGCCGTCCTTTAGAACTGCATGTATTTAGTGAATAGCTGCTGTGATTATACACTTCACTATATTAGCGGGGGGGGGGGGAGGGGGGGTCGGGTCGGCTCTTTCACATGTCAGGTGTTTTTGATGAAGGAGGGGGTCTAACTGTTCTCCGTGACAAGGTCCTCTAAATATAAATTAAGATCGCCCCTCTCTGATTACCAGAGCATCTCCTGAGGCCTTGTTGATTTGGCTTTGAAAGTAGTTTTTGCGCAAGCCGATTGTCTTTTCAGCGATTACTAGGTGTGGCTAGGTAACATATTTTGTAACTTGCCTCTGACATTTGTTTAGAAGCTTTATTATAACGGATAACTGTAACAACAAACGCACTCCGCTTTATGTAGCTATTCACAATGTCGGGTTTTTTTGATGAAGAGCGGTCCTAACCGATACCTTCCTGTCAGCCCCCATTAATCTTCACCTTGACCGAATTTTCCCCCGACAGTCGCGACAGACTGCTCTCACCGTGACTAGTCTGTTGACCCTTTCAAATTAAGGTCTCAACTTTTAAAATTAAGGTCTCAACTTTTAGAATTTAGGTCTCAATCCATAGGTATGTCAGGGGTGTTTCACAAAGATTCAAAGTTGAACTTAATAATTATCATTGGGTTTAATTATTTGTAAAATTGTTGGAACAGCATTTTGTGCGAAATCAGTCAAATGTGTTATTATCAAGGAGCCTTGAAATTATTGATATAAATTGTTGTTGGAAGTTTCAAATACTCGTATTAGTTTTGCCTTTGAATATGTTTTTTTTTTCAAGGCTACAAATGGCTTTCCACAAATGTGAAACACCCCCTGATCTCTGGGATAAGCCCTCCTACTAATCCGAACTGACCTGCCCCATTCATATCAATCTTTCAATCAATATTCGCGTCCTTCGTCATTCCGTTTTGAGTTGAATGGTCTGAAAAATGATACATTCATGTGTACGACTTTACATCGTTTCTGAGCACATAATTGAAAATAAATCTGAAAGCAAACACGCAAAAGGGAATTTATAACTTCCTAATTAATGATGATTAATACATTAATATTCGCGCTTCCCGGGACGGTACATCCGTTTTAAATAGATCTGTCTGAAAAGGCTATATCTGAGCGCATTATTGAAATTGGCACCAAAATGGAATTATTAACTTAAGATACACGAACGTCGGCCAATTAGACACGCAAACTTTAAATTTATACGGAAAAGAGTATTTCCAACTTCTATTCCAAGTATTTGAACGCGTAGGCGTTGAATAAAGCTAGAATATGAAAATATAAATCCAGAAACATTATATGATATATAGGTGGGTGTGTTGTAAGTTCTTCACTGTAATGTTGAATTGATAATATCAAACTTACATTATGATTATACGCTTCAGGCGCGAATAAATAATAAATAAAACGCCAAACAGTGATGTCACATATATATCACTGTGTAATTTTCATCCATTTTATATCTAACAATAATAATAATTCTAATAATAATACAATTCTTATATAGCACATAATAATATAATAACATAATTCTCTAAATATTTTATCAAATCTAGAAATCTGACAATGATTGGCGAATACATATGACTAATGGGGATCATTAATATAATGATGTCGTTATCTTCAGAATCTTGATTTATCTTTACCATGTTTACCAAGCCTTGCCTGAACATACTTATCAGAAGTTCTTGACTGAAATGTTGAATTAGTTTCAGTTTCAGGAGAAAAAACAAAGAAAACGTCAAACAATGATGTAAATTCTGTATCTGACAATATGCACGAATCTGATATGTACTCGAATCTGAACTCTGACATTGATTGTTGAGTGAAAATGAGTGGATATCATTTATATAAGTCAGTCGTTATCTTCAGAATCATGATTGATCTGTGCCTGAACCTGTACCAGAATAAATACTTCCTTCAGATAATAGACGAACGATATTATATCCATACCTTATCATTATTGCGCTCATCAATTTCGGCTATTCGTCACAATGATAAAGTAGAAATATTTGACCTGACTCAGCAATCAATCACCTATCTTCCGTTTACAATAATGTGTGATTTACTTAATTGGCATACTATTTTCTCAAGAAAATGAGAAATGAGGTTTTCTCGATTCCAATCCTTATTGTGTCCACACATATGTCTGGGAGTGATTTGCTTCCAGACCCCTTTGAAACGGTCAACTCATTAATTCATATTTCTATTCATTCACATGGTCCAGATTCTGTGAAAATATTGTATTTGTGAAATATTTGGTACCTAAAAACATTATCGGACATTCCATGAGTATTTTTGAAAGTAGCATTGACCGATAAGATATTTATCTCGGCGTGACAGCGGTCAAATTCGTGCTTACCTAGCGGTCAAAGGTATTTCCTCACCGTCGTATTTTATCGCTTGAGATCGCAATATTTTGTTATGTCTTATGATATGGCTATTTGCCCCCGGGTTATCTCAAGGTAGATTTGTTTTCAATTTGTTCTTTTCACTGTCTGACTTTCACCCTTGCAAAATTCCGACATAAAATAGATTCGTTGTCAGCAAATAATTTTTTTTTTTAAATCAACCGATGATATTACCGATGTAATGTGTGGGGTACAGCTGTCCCCAAAGACCGACACACACTTCAGCATACGACTGAAGTACGACTCGTCTACGACATGTACGACTCGCTTGCGATCAGTCCACAACTTAATCGCTATACTATACAGCATGTCCAATTTCTTCTTTTGGTCGTACGTGTTTGATTTGCGTTTATCCCCACGGTTGGCTCTACTTTATCGTATGAAGACGGACATGACGGATGGGATGAGCGTCTCTAGCTGGAGAGATGAAGAAGCAAATAAAATAATTATATAGTCAAACATGTGACTGCATGTGTATAGTGACCTTAGACAGGTGAGCTCAATAGACAGGCTCAATGACATTATTTATCTCTGCAGGGATCACGTTTGGTGGCCACTCTTGTCTATAGACAGGCTAGCTGCTATATACAGATGGCCACTAATACAGGTTTGATTATAGGATAGCTAGAATAGCAAGGTTTTAATCATTATATTGGCCACCACGCACTTAATTTGTTTTGCTACGATACGACTCGCTTACGACTCTTCGCTAGGATATGTGACGTCATCATCCTAGAAAGTAGTGTCAATCGTGGGCTGAACGCAAACCAGACACATACGACCAAACGTAGCGATTCGACAATCATGCTGAATAATTACCATTTAGTTGTGGGCTACTCGCAAGCGAGTCGTACATGTCGTACAGACGAGTCGTACGCCAGTCGTATGCTGTAGTGTACAGTGGTGTTTTGTTTTTTTACAAGGCGTGTAGTCTTCTGCACAACAAAATAATATACATGCCAAATGATATTTAGCTGTAGAATTATCGCAAGCGAGTCGTAGACGAGTCGTACATCAGTCGCATGCTATGCGTAATGTGTGGTGGCCTTTGGGGACAAGGCGTGTAGTCTTCTGCACACCAGCGGATATACTTATTTTTCTCACATGTCATGCTATGACAAAACACTTGTACCAAGGAAGGGGAAAGTTATTCATTTAACATTGATCTTGAACATGTGTTCGCTTGATGTTTTGATGGGACAATTAAAGAGTCGATGATAAGAACGAATATTGCGCGTCATTTGTGGTGATATATATAGTTATCACTGCATCCCAATTCAACACATCCAGGACAACGGATGAGTAGAAAGCTGTAGGCTACAATGAGGTCCATATTATATTTTTATTATCCAAATTATAGTTATAGTCACTACACGAAGGGCATCTGGATGGTCTAAAATGTGTCCTTAGTACAATTTCGCACTAGTCCGCTGGCCTTGAACCACCACGAAGTGCTTCGGGCAACCAAATTGTACCTGCCCGACCATGCAACCATTATCAAACCTAAACTGTAATGTTTTGGGCAACCCAAATCCTGTTTCGGGCCATCAAAACTTGATAAATCTTGATATTACCGACATGACCGCCGTAGTAAAAAAAAAAAAAAAAAAAATTGATATTCTTAGGTAAACATTATATTTATGGGACACGTATATTATTGTAGTTTGCAAGTTGTATATCCACAGTTTGTGCAAATCATTGTATATGTTAAACTAAAACTACTACAAATCTATACTGTCTTGAGTAATCAGAATCTTGCCCTGTGTTTGGCCTATATCATTATTTTGCTAAATCGCACACTTTTAAACGGAAAACACACCATCCACTTAAAAACGCGGTTGTAGGCTTAATTGAGAACAGACTTGCATGTATGCCAACGACCCGACACTCATCAAGGCTGCATATAAAGACAAAGAAAGAGGAAAATCGGATACAGTAATTTTTTGTGGTTGTAGCATGTCTTTAGCAATTAAATGAAAAACTTGAGAAAATAACTTGTTGCTCGAACTCACCCATATTTGAATATAAGCACATTACGAAATTGTGTTGTATAGACATCGATTGAAACGTGAATCAAAACTGACAAAAACATTTTCTGCAATTTGAGGACAAATTAAACCTGCTTAAAAAACAATGAAAATGATAGGAAAACATGTTATACTGTTAATCACATCCTCGAAAATATACATTGACACTCAATGAGTAAGCCTTTGTATGACTTAAAATACAACATTTTGTGTTATATGATGGTAATATTACAAAATGACAACAATTACAAAAATGCCGTTCATCGGTTTTTTTGAATAAAAATTAACTCTTCTAAAGATCCATACCATTACTTCGCAGTAGTTATTCAACTTGGTAGTATTATATATAATTATATAAGCCAATATTTAACCAGAAACCTGATGGAAACTATGATAATGTTTCGATGATTTCGGTTTACCGCAGATGATGCATCACTAAATCTGGCTTGAATATAATTTGTTTTTAACTCTAGAGCCAATTTCGCGTATAGGCATAACTTTTTGAAGTTGATGATAAACTACAGACACTAAAACATGTGAAATATGGCTTGAATATTTTCGTCAGTTTCGCATTGGCATTATAGGCGAAATTGTAACTAAAAAGAGGAACCGCCTATAATAAAATATTGCTTGAATAATCAACCAATCGTTATGTCGATTTCGCGTATGCATGGCTAAATGGTAAAATAAATGCCGAGTCCTAAAAAGTGGCTTGAATAATCAAACTTATTTGGGGGCCGATTTGTATAGGCATGGGCGTAGAAACTTACGTAATACATATTCATTAGGGGGGATGAATGAATAGATCAGCCCCCCCCCCCCTGATGAATAGGTATCAATGACAGATCTACGCCCATGTGTATAGGCATTACTTTTTTTAATAAGATGAGAAACTACAGAAACTTAAATATGGCTTGAATAACCAAAATGCTTCCGTCAATTTTGTGTAGGCATGGCAAAAAAGAGAAGGCACAGTATATACTAAAAATATGGCTTGAATAATCAATCAATCGTTTCTGTGAATTTCACGTAGGCATGACTAAATGTGGAATATATTGAGGAAATGGATATAGCGTTGTCATGGAAACGGGTGTCTCTAAGGCATCGTAAGGTTCACATCCTTCCCCTTTACCCATCTCATCAAAAAACGGTTTCACACCCTACACGAAAGTCCGGGTATAACTTACTGGGGACCCTCTTGCAACATTGCGTTGGGGTGGGGGAGACCTGGGGGACATGTTCAAGATACCTTTATGTTTTTATTTTCTTCTTTTCCCCGTTTCTTATATAAGCGTGCCGCCATATAGCTACCTTACACATTTGATATGGATATTTAGGTTATTAGTTATGCAGTGTTTATTTCTAGTTTAAGATGGTAGTCCATTTCGTTTAATTGTCTTTTCATTTTCATTTCTCATGCATTTTTTTCGTCTGGTTTGTCATTCGTTCAGGACTCGTATTGGACATATTCGAATTAAATGTTTTACTGAAATCCATGATACTCTTAAATTGGTTAATGTCAAACTAACTTTCTAATTATTCTTTTATTGTGTTTTTTTGTTTATCTTTACAGTCATTTCCGATGTAACACGGCTAGACGTTATTGGCTACTAAGAAAGACTATTCGTCACATCTCCGATCCAAAAGTCAGCGATGGGACGCTTTTAACCCCGTTGGATTGACGCCCTAAGATCCTTGGTGAACGTCGGGTCTTCAACACGATCTACGTTTACGAAAACTTCTTCGAGGGTTAAATTTATACAGAGAGAGAGAGCTGCGACGCGGCGGATGCGGGCACGAAATCGTCAACATTGGCAGCGTGTCAACTGAGGGGGCGTCTGTCAAATATGATTGTAAAAGTACATTGACCGATGATATAGTCCAACTCTGGGAGGATGCGCTCATGATAGGAACAGGTGATGCCCTTTATTATGTTGATACACGTTGAAATTCATTTCCAAAGAATGTTTGCATTTTGAGTGAAAGTGTAACAAAAACAAGGATACTTTAGGTCATGTATATTATCAGGATTTAAGTGTTATACTGAAGGAAACAATTCAAACGTTGAGAAAAAATAAATAAATTGAAGCCGAGAGTTCGATCAATGAAGATGATTATGGAACAAGGCTAATTATTTGAACGTTTTGATGCCGAGGAGACTTCCAACTTATATTTTGCGAGATGAAGACGAAAGATAAAAACTTCCTGATGCCATCCCCATCTCGGGCTTTCACAAAAAACGGGGCCCTCCTTTTAGTCGTCACTTGTCTGTTCGCGACAACTTTTGTGTTACTGTCTTCCGATTCCTCGTGGTCCCAGTATGCAGGAACTAGGACAGAAGCGTTGTTATCGGCAACCGAGAGAGGGCGACAGGTAGCGAGCACGAATGCGTCAAGACCCGCTGTCTTTAACTCGTCGTGTCCAATTAAAAGAATTAGACATGGATGCTACATGATCACACAGGGCACGACGCCCAAGATTTCGCTTCTCGCCGAGCCCGAATTGCGACGGTTGAACTGCACGAAGCGCGAACCGTCCGCCATCATCATCGGCACGAAGAAAAGCGGCACGACGACGCTGAAGAGCTTCCTTAGCTTCCACCCCGACATCGCTTTCGCCGAGCGCGAGCTCCAGTTCCTCAACAACAACCAGATGGAGGACCTGGACGACTACCGAGCCGTCATGCCGTACTCCACTCCGTACCAGGTCCCCATGGAGAAGACCCCGGGATACTTTATTCGCCTGATCACGGCTAAGCGGCTTCAGCGGCTCATGCCGCGCACAAAGTTCATCGTCATCGTGCGCGACCCCGTGAAGCGCGCAGTGTCGGATTACGTGCACATGCGCTACGTAGACTGTCGCAAGAAGGGTGGTGCGAAGCTCATCCGCAAGGGTGTGACGAAAAACTTAATCCCGCGCTACGAAGTCCTGGACTCGTTTGCCGACTCGGTCATGTTCCCGAACGGCAGCGTCAGGGAGTACAACTCGCTCCTGGACTCGGGTCTCTACGCCAAGTACTTCCGCCAGTGGCTCCAGTACTTTCCCCGGGACCAGTTCCTGGTCCTAGACGGGGAGGCGTTCGTGCGGAACCCGGCCCCGGCCATGAGCGAGGTCGAGTCCTTCTTGGGAGTCCGTCGCTTCTTCACCGACGACCACTTCTACTTCGATGAGGCGAAGCGCTTCTTCTGTCTGAAGAAGCCGCTGAACACGTGCATGAAAGACGGGAAAGGGAGACCCCACCCCGATATCGACGAACAGGTTATTAGCAGATTAGGAGATTACTTCAAACCCCACAATAAAGAATTTGAAGCACTGGTAAACAGGACGTTCCCATGGTCATGACACAATTAAATATTATAGATAGATATAGGGATAGGACGAGACAACATAGCAGTACCTTAGTAAACACGGAGTTTTCGACTCTTTATACGTCAGGATCGACGAAGATCAGCCAATTATTTCAAACCTCACAATAAAGACTTTGACAATGTTTGAAGCACTGGTAAATAGATTGTTCCCATGTTCATGACACAAATAGAACTTATAGCTACGAGCTTTACGACAAGAACATTTGTTTCAGACTGAACACTATTCGTCATCACTCTTTGTCAGAACTCTGTGACAGTGAAACCTCTTTATAACGAGATCCTTGAGAACATGAAAACTACCTAATTTCATTAAAATATTTCAGGTATCTCTTGATATCAGGGTAAACAAAAAACACAAACAGAATATATAGAGCTGAGACCTAAATCAAATCTCTTTATAACGAGGTTCGACTGTGATAGGTGCCCTTTTCAACCCCTCAATCATACAGGAGTACATGTAGTTTGGTAAAACTCAATAGTACAGTAAATGAAGCCTTAAGCCCGGCCCAGACAGAGCCGACTCGACCCGATCCGACTGGTTTTCAGTCGGTTCGGCTCAGTATGATTGCCCCATGACTCCGAATTTGCCAATCGGGAGCCAGCCGGTGGTCATTCGAGGCCAACTCAACATGTTGAATCGGCTCTGACTGAGCGATCGATACCGCCTCTAGTCTGACTGAAAACCAGTCGGATCGGGTCGAGTCGGCTCTGTCTGCGCCGGGATTTAGACTCTCGATTTACATATTAGTCTACTTCAGTTGGCGGCTTCCGTTGAATTATTAATAGTTCTAATTCTTGTGTACTGATCAAAAAGAGAATGTTATATATCTTTTCTGTGAAAAGTTGAATACTCTTCATATTAAACAATATCAATAGGGAGTAACGAAAGATTGACTATGGTGGATTCAATCTATCTGTCATGACGTGATATGCTTTATAGAAATTTGTCCTACGACATGTCCGATAAAGTTACCAAGCAATATTATATTTTTTGAAGTCATTCGGAAGATTTATAATTAGGTTTTTCATATATAAATATAATCTTGTTTCATCGACTTAGATGTCGTTCTCATAATTTATATGTCGTTCCAACGCATTTGTATTCTCAGGAACGACTTTAAAAATACATAAGTTGTGGGACGACTAAGAAGCGCGGGGAAAATACTTAGACAAAATATATATAATAGTCACCTCATATTTTTAGCTCCGTCCCCCTACATCTTTACCCTGGGATCTTTACCAAGTAAATTTAGTTTTAATATAGTTTAATACCATTTGAGTGCCTGTTTCTGTATACATAAATTAACAGGTTTCATATTATAAGAAGATGACTTGCTATATATTAGCGGTTCCGTGCAATACATTTTTGTGCTTTGTGTTTTGACACACTATGGTGCATTTCAAGTAACAATATCAAATCTTCAGGATATTTGTTGGTATTTTGACAAATCTGTCCTGTTATCTATTGAATAGTATTACAATATGTGACCGGCTCTGGCAAAACCACCAACTTTGACACAAAATGTAAAACTGAGCTCTTGATATGATGTAGTCGTGTGGATTTTTCTCTTTATTTTGAGACCATTTTTATGCCGATCTGACAAAAAATTGACGAAGTTAGGATGTTTGTATTATTCTCCTTATTCTGCTAAAACAATGGAGATAATTGAGGTTAAAGTTCAAAACTCAGTTCAAAGTACATGTCATTCTTGATTTTATCCTAAGATATAGCCATTTTCCCGATAATATTTCGGAATTTTGCATATCTCGTTAGAAACTAGAAAAGTTGCTTAACAATATGATACTAAAATGTCCATTTCGTCCCTGAGGGCAAAATTGTGACCTTTTCAGGCCATTTACGTAAAATCGTAAATGTGACAAAGTTCCTGGTTTTGCCAGAGCCGGGGGGTGTTTCACAAAGATGCTAAGTTGAACTTAACTCTAAGTTGGACTTAACTATTATGGAAAGCCATTTGTAGCATTAGAGTACAATTTATTCAAAAGCATCAAAGCAAGAATGTTAGACTTTTCATCAAGAACATGAAATCTCCTTGATAACAGAAAATATTAATGAATCAACATTATATGCCTTTGAAAACGGACATTTACAACAATTTTTAAAATAAACTAACGGCTTTCCATCAATGTTTAAGTCCAACTTAGAGATAAGTTCAACTTAGGATCTTTGTGAAACACCCCCCCCCCCCCCCCCCCCGGTCTCATATATGTTGCATTGTTATCTGTAATGTACACACACGTGTATAATTACATATTATGCATTTTTGTGGGGAACCATTATATGTATTTTTTACAGAATTATGATTATTATTTTGTTATTTAAAATGTCTGATAATTAAACAATTTAGGCAACGCAAAAATAATCTAGTGTATCATATTTAAGGGAAATTATATCTTATAGATATCTGACAGTTGGCTCATTGAAATCATTGAACTAGCAAACATGTTTTTGTTTTTTATTATCAAATTTGGTTAACAGAGTTTATGTATGTTTCAGGGTTAAACAAATACAGTGAAATACAAAGAAAATAATTATCATTTGTATCAAATTGATTATAGAATTAATAATATGTTAAATTGTTTTGTTATGTAGTGATATTGATTGTATTCTGGTATCATTATTAATCGAGGAATATATGTCACATAATGTTATACATTTATTTCTGGAGATGGATTTGTAATATACATCAAATATGATTCATGTTGTAATGCCTTGTACTCTTAAAGCCAAACAACAGTATTGGGAAAGTTACCGAAAACATCTATATTGGCCAAACTAATTGATCAATATTGTTGAATTAGTATTAAACAAGGGCTTGCGTGATAAAAATCCGAACCTTAGTATCCTTACATGAAGAAATATGAGTGGAACTTCAATACACGCCGTCAGCACGCCAGTGAGATTTGGCCTAAATTCACCGCCCGTTCGCCCTGCTCCGCTGGGCTGGAGATTAGTCGTCGGTCGACAAGTCCCCATGCCGTGCACACGTGCGCTTGCATAGCTTTTGCATGCAGCGTATGTATATCCGGTAGAATTGAATCTCTGGTAAAAGACTAACATTTTATTGCTCAAATACATGTAGTTAGTTTCAGAGTAGTTTTTTTTTTACAAATCTTTACATCAACATATAAGTTATATTTTCTTTCACGTGGTAGGTGATAAAAGCATATTTTTATTTTTTGTGTGTGGGGCTTTTCCCCAATACTGTTATTTGGCTCTAAGTATTTCATTGAACTGTGTAGATATAATTCCATTAATGTCCACTTTTTATATTCAAAAGATGCTATCGTTGTTTTCATCATTCTGATAAAGTCGTTTGTGTATCAAATATTTATCATGTTTTTCACTGGAAATATAATACATATTGAATGCTACTTAACTAAGTTTTGTTGTGTTTGACTTGTCTTTTGTTAAATTCATTCTTAGTGTTATGCCCACTGCACAGTGGCGTAGCTATGGCGGTGAGGGTGGTGGGGGAGAGGAGAGGTGGGGAGGGGAGGAGGGGAGGGTCACATGCCCCCCAGCCATCCCCCCCCCCCCCAAGAATTTGTTAAAACAAAAGGGGAAAATTGTGGAGCCTCTCCCCGCCCCCTCCCCATTCCCCATAAGTCCCACCACGCTATACAACCTCCTCCGAACAGTACACGATTCCAATGAACGATTAGGGATCTGAACTAAACATGATGTACTGTATACAGGGTGGCCCCCAAAAAACGGAACGGGGCACTTCCCAAAATATAGTAACAAATGTGTTATGTCCATCGGATAGGGTGTCTTTTCAAATTAACAACGATACCAAGAACAGTCAATTTGGTCGTGTAGTTTTTGTTTTACGGCGCTGTGACTGACACCATGTCAGGTTCTCTTTTTTGTCAATTTTTACCGAGCCAGTGCTTGATACATCGCACGTACCGCCTTTCTTCCGTTGAACAAGGCGCGCCATTGTTAGTGTGCACTCAGCCGTGTGCCGAGAGAATGGGCATGTTCGTTCAATGGTATTACGGGCAAGGAGTGCGATTTAACTGGCATTGACTAGGTAAAAATTGACAAAAATGGGCACCTGACATGGTCTCACCAAGGAGGTACTAGTCATACTCACAGCGTCCTAAAACAAAAACTAAACGACCAAAATTACTGTTCTTGGTATCTTTTTTCATTGGAAAAGACACCCTATCCGATGGACATAAATATTTTGGTACTATATTTTGGGAAGTGCCCCGTTCCGTTTTTTTGGGGGGCCACCCTGTATAGGCACGTCTTGCTTTATTTCAGATACAGTTATTCGTTGGATCGGAATCGCATCGTGTAGTGTGGGGAGGGCTTTTAATTAACTCTTTGACAACATAAATGATTTGGGCACACATGATATAATTATCAAAAGTTATTTTTATTACAAAATCTGACTCGATTATAAAAAATTACAAATTAAAGGAGTTAGTTTTTAAAAAAAGAAGATCTATCTTATAAGGTATAATGCGTATGATATCTACACCATTTTATGCGACAATTATTATTAATCATAAGCACAATTACATAATACATCATTATACCTTAAACATTCAGTTCATTTCATACCCGATGTTTGAATATAAAATGTCATAATTACATCCATGGAAATAATGTTAATAATGTTATTATTTTGTTCTTATTACATGTAGCTGTTATGTAAAATAATACATTGCGTAGACAACTCTGTCAAATACTGATATAGTCAGACGCTGTCATTTCAAGTCTTCCTGAAATGAAAAAAATAATTTTAAACTGAAAGAAAGTAGGTAGCCGCTGCATAAATAGCACAATGACGAACATAATGGCCTGAATTCTCATCAGTGGCTCAACTTTGGTCCAGGCTAAAAAGACAGAAATTACTGGTAACTCTTTAAACCATGTCACACCTGTACAATTTGAGCTAGCTAATCCTTTGTCTTCAAATCCCTTTGCACAGACATCTAGATAAAGAGTCTTTTGACATTCCAGTCAAAGTAATACTGGTCATCAGTAATATTGGGTCTTGAATCATCTAGTCTAGGACATATTATTACTGGTGACTGGTTATACTCTGTAATGTCAAGCGACCCTTTGTTCCAATTTGATTCCTGAGCAGATCCAGAGGGATTGATTGGATTATGAAAAAAAAAAACAATTTGAATATCTCTGGTGTCAAATAGCAACCATCAATGAGCTAGTAAAATTTCACAGGTGTGAAACGGTTTTTAACCAGTTTCTGTCCTTTTAGCCTGTACTAAAGTTGAGCTACTGATGAGAATGAAGGCCACAATATCAAGGGTTTAACCTACCGGGTACAAAAGGTATGTTTCGTTTGCAAACTGAAACATAGTCCAACAAATCAGCCAATGTTTCGAGGGTTGTTTCACAAAGATTTTGTCTGGTTCAACTATTCATGGGGGTGGATAGTATATGACATCATAATATTAAAGGAGAACCCATACCGAGTTGGATTTTGCTGACTATCTCCTGACTATTTCCTATTGATACTAAGAACCTGGGCTGGTATTCAATTCAATACATGTATTTAGATTAAGTAAGAAATTTACTTAGCATTTTACTAGGCTGAGAACTTTACTTATCTAGTATTAAAAATAGCTTTTCAGACTTTTACTTCGATAAATTAGAAGATTTTCAGTCGCTGAATGAATTGAATCCAAATACTAAGTAAACTGCCTAAATTGAAATTAAATACTGGCCCAGATGAATGGGATACACAACATAATTTCTGCGGGATCTATGTCGGTGTTTGTATAAATAATAATGGTTTGAATATTTCAAGTGAAGTCTAGCAATATATTATAGAGGTTTATGAAATGGTGAAGAATTAAAACTTATGTACATAAGGACATGAGGTATATATATTCATGTATCTCTTAATGGTAAGTCATGTACTCATTAATTTCCCTTTTTTCAACATAACATTTACTTGCTTTAGAAAGAGAACTTATTAGTAAAAGGTTCGCAAAAATATTCTTTTTGACAACCGACTGGTTATAGAAGACTTCATTTACACATGATCTAGTTCAGGTATTGTAAAAAGTTTGTAAGAAATTAACCTCTATCATGATATACAAATGAACATAGAAAGCTGATGTTAAATCTGATAAAAAAATATCCCAACCTATCTAAACAATATCTCCATTAGCACTACATAATACATATGATCACATTACAGTAGTTATTACTATATCTTCATTAATATTATAGACACTGAATAATACAACATCTCTTTACCATGTAGTAAAGTAACTTACAGGAAAAGTTTTAAGCAACAGTGGAACCTCGTTATAATGAGCTCTGATATAAACAAAACCCCCTTATAACAAGGTAATACAGTGGAACCTTGTTATAAAGAGCTCTGATATAACAAAACTCTCTTATAACAAGGTAATACAGTGGAACCTTGTTATAAAGAGCTCTGATATAAACAAAACCCCCTTATAACAAGGTAATACAGTGGAACCTCGTTATAATGAGCTCGGATATAAACAAAACCCCCTTATAACAAGGTAATACAGTGAAACCCTGTTATAAAGAGCTCTGATATAAACAAAACCCCCTTATAACAAGGTAATACAGTGGAACCTCGTTATAAAGAGCTCTGATATAACAAAACTCTCTTATAACAAGGTAATACAGTGGAACCTTGTTATAAAGAGCTCTGATATAACAAAACTCTCTTATAACAAGGTAATACAGTGGAACCTTGTTATAAAGAGCTCTGATATAACAAAACTCTCTTATAACAAGGTAATACAGTGGAACCTCGTTATAAAGAGCTCTGATATAACAAACCCCCTTATAACAAGGTAATACAGTGGAACCTCATTATAACAAGCTCTGATATAAAAAAAATAAAAAAACCTTTAATATAACAAGGTAGTTTCACCGGTCCATGCTCTTTATATTATTCTGTTGTTTTTCTACCCTGTATTAACATGATGTACCTAGTGCATATATGTAACAAGGTAATTTCTTTGGACCCAAGGTACTCATTAAAATGATGGTCCACTGTAAACCTGAATGCACACAGAGCCAGCTCGAACCAACCCATGTCTAGTACTAGTACTATCCATGAACCAACCCGACTGATGGAGTCAGACCCTTCAGTTGAGGAGGATTTAACATGTTGATTCGGCCCCGACCGGCTTCCAACTGGTTCGCGACTGACCAAATCAGAGTCGTGACGCAACACACACTGACCTGGTCAAACTTAAAACCAGTCGGATTGGGTTGAGTCGGCCCTGTGTGCATTTAGCTTTATGTGTTAGGGCAGTTCCATGCCAAGAGTCACATGGTTACGATCATTATGATTACGCCTATTATCCATTTGAATTCTGTAAGTAATTTATATGGATATTATCAACATTTCAGTAGTTATCATAGTAGGTACAACAATATTTGAATGCCAAAACATAAGAAACAAAAAACAAATAAAGGCATTGTACCAGTTTGAGAGTCAATTGTGATGAGACTTCCTATTAAAAAACATTAGCAAGAACAATAAAATGTGCCACACTTTGAATCATATCCTCAAAAATATACATTAATATGCAATAAATTAGGTATCATTTAAAATTAAATTTAGTAATTTAATAATTTGATGGCAGTTTTATCAGAAAATGATTACATTGATTCATCATAATTTTCAAGTAAATATTTCTTTTGCACAATTCAAATAGTGATTTGATGATTTGATGTTATCTTTGTGTTAGCTTGGAACTGCCCCTTTCTAAATTCTATTCACCTATAAGTAAAACGCTATAAAAAAAAAAGATAGCAAGTGTTTTGGCGAAGATATCAAGTGCTAAAGTCTAAAAAAATAATATAAAATATGTAATGAATATGTATTTGATACATCACAATTAAAGTAAAACATACACACAAATAAAAAGCCTCATTCGCATCAATATTGAGGCTCAAATAAGTCAAAATTATTTGTTTTTGTTCAGCCAACAATTTACAATGTTGTTACACTCATCAATTAACACCATGTTGTCACTATGCATACTACGTACTATAAGGAAGACTGCATGATATTAGCAATGATTTAGAAGCACTTATATTTTGGAAGTATTTTTATTACTACAATAGTTTAGAAGTATTTCTGAATATACAAGAGTGTCACATTTTTGTTCTCATTACTAGCACACATTCATATTAACATAATGATGATTAAACATGCAAAAATGCAACAAATTAAAAATTATTTAATTGCGCAACAACAAATTTCATAACTGAGAAAAGACAAAATTAATGATGATAATATTGTGACTTGCTACAATCGAATTAATGCCCATCAGTAAAATGCAACAAATTTAAAATACCATTTTAAAATTATTTAATTGCGCAACAACGAATTTCATAACTGAGAAAAGACAAAATTAATGATGATATTCTGACTCACTAAAAATCAAATTAATGCCCTTCTCACTTCTCTCCCGAAAAATATAAAATATCTTTGTTTAATTTATTTAAATGCGCAGCAACAAATTTCATAACTCCGACAAAATTAATGATGATATTCTGACTAGCTAAAATCAAAGATATACAACGCACCCCCACTATAACTGTAAGGGATCATTTTTTCATTTCTGCCACATTCTAATGCAAAAGTAGCAAGTAAACTACAAAATTATACAAGCCTCCATACTCGCTGTTTTTCTGTACCGTACTGGCCGATAGGGGAAAGTAAAATCATACATTTTGAAATTTTACTTCCCCCAATATAAAATACACTTGCCCTCTTACTAATACTTCTAGATGAGATTAACACATATGAAATTACATTGTTCACTTGAACAATTAATTTAGTTGCCCGATCGGGCAAGCAAACTAGACAATTTATGATATTTTACTTGCCCAAAATCAATTTTTACTTGCCCCGAGCAAGCGGGCAAGTGCTACATGTAGTGTCGAGCCTTTATAGTAGTGTCGAGCATTATAAATAAATCATTGCAGATTATTTTGAGTGCAATGCCCATTAAATATTTTACAAAAACATATACAAGTAAAACGCAATGTATGTTCAGTACGAGGGTGTAATGAAGAAAAGAATCCTAAGATGTACATATATAGACGACATCATTTTCTTTAATTATTACATAATTAATAGCCCAGTAAGCCATATATTAAAAACATATCAGATCTCTAGCAAAAATAAACAGAAAACACTTAGTATAAAATTCTTTTTACGAATGAATTTACAGCAAATATTTGTGGGGAAAGGGGACTGATTTTGGAAGACAAAAACCAAGGTTTTAGACATCAGGTTGGGACAAAAGGTGTGCATTTGTTGGACATTTCAGACAAAAAAACACAAAAACACAAGAAAGGTCAAATAAAGGGGATCACGTTCCTGAGTAAGCGTATGATAAAATGAACTTTTTATGGTCCCATACCCTTAGTATACATGTACATGTCATGTCAGATTCGTTTTAAAGTTTTAAAGGTAAAACTTACTGTCTTTTACAAGTAGCATTAGCGCTGATATTTTATAATAAATAACTATTTTTCATGTTTATATTCCCCTATAGTACAAATTTTAATACAATACATTTCATTATCACTTCTAAAGTGCATACATTTGGTAAAAGTACAATTAAGTTTAACATCATACCTTAGCAAAATTCTACAGATAACAATTAAAAGAAATATCCTGTATTTGGTGAAAGACGCAGGGCTATCATATCATTGCTTAAAAATATACAAAATACTTTACATACATAAGAATAAATTGTAATCTTTCACTTTTAAAAAAAATGTATAAGTATAAGAATACATGACCCAACATTCATAAAAATAATACACCAGCAAATTCATAAAATAGATATAAATATTTTTGTCTTCATTATTACTGTATATATCATTAAGACGTTCATAGCACATGTGGTTGTGGTTACTGGCGCTAGAAGTAGTTGTAGGGTTCAAATCCCCTATTTGTCTTTTCTCGTCCCGTCCGTCCCCTGTATGGTCGGAATTCTTCAGTTTCCTCCTGTTAATGATGAACAAGGTCAAAATTATCATCGTTATTATCATTACTGGCATATTTCTTATCTTCATCTTCGTCATTGTCATCATCATTACTATCAAGTTTGTAAGTATCATTGTAATTGTTATTATCATCTTCATCATGATTACTATTAATTGCATTGTGTATTGTGTATTGTCGTATCTTTCTAAATAGTATTATCATCATCTCCAACATCATTATCATGAGTTATCACCATTACTATTATGTACATTGGCAATTATAGTAATTAATATTATCGACATCATAAGCATCGTTACTATTAAGTTCACTGTTTTAATCATATCATCATCATCATCGTTATCATTACTTTATTTTAGTTTGATTTATATGGGATACTGTAAAGAATAGTTTATTATATAATCTAAATGTTGCTCTTTCATTAGGTTTCTATAAAAAAAAAACGGAGAACTTACGGAATATGCATTGCTCTCTGTACCGTCTGCGACATACGGCACCTCGAACCCACGCGGTTGCTCGTACTCGGCAAAGAGGTTCCTGGCCTGCACCGAGGCACGTGGGATACCGCCGGAAGCCAGGAAGTTGCTCGTGGTCGGCAGCTCTCTGGGGTCAAAGGTCGTTGGTGGCCTCTGATCAGCATGCTGGAAACACAGGCAAGAAAAGAGGATCAAACATTTTGTTTCACATTTGATGATGAATACAACACTCATATATACATGTATAACCCCTAATCCTACTGTTGTTTAATGTACGCAAATATTTTGTTATGATCTGTTGGTTATTTTGAATTTGCTCTTTATTATGCTATTTTGTTCCTTACATTTTGATGTGCTCTTAACTTTATGACGCTTGTTTATGCTAGTTTGTTCATCATACATGCACACTGTCCATTTTGATTTTTTGATGTACTTTCACTTTACATTTGAAATACGGCAATGCCACGAAGCAGGATTTAGAAATAAACCATTAATGAATTAATGACAGTAGAAATTCCTCCCAAAACACTCACCATATTCCACATGTTCTTGATAATGCCCGAGAAGCGGCTGTCAATAGTGTCGTCATCGTCGTCGTCGTCAAGGAAGCCCAAGTCATCACGCCTTGGCGGCGCAGAGGCAGCAGCGGCAGCGCCGAATTGCCCACGAGTGTTGCGGTAGTCGTAGAAGTTATCAGAGGACGAATCGGTGAGCACCGCCGGATCGTTGCGAACGACTGCTCCGCGTGAGAGCCCAGACACAGACACTCCAGGGGCTGGAGACGGCCCTGGTGCAAACCGGGATGCGGGGGCGTAGAAGCGTCGTCTGTTGTCGTAGCCGCGGTTTTCTTCCGCCTCGAACATCGACATCTTGAGTTGACGACGGTGTCGGGCAGCGACCACGGCCCAGCAGCAGAAGATGGCGAGGACGATTAGGAGGACGACGGCGACTGAGCCGAGAACGATGCCGACGATGGCGCCCACGGCTAGACCGGAGCTTACCTCTTCCTCACAGCGGGTGCCAGTCCAGCCCTCGAGACAGCTGTACAGGGAAATCATAACAAAAATATATGATGTTACTACACATTTTTGCACTAACTAGCTACATGTACATAGTAAGCAGGCTCAAAAAGACATTTTTTCAAGAAATATCATCATCATCATCATATATCATAAATAAGAAATACAAAATTCAAATATTTATCATCATTACCATCATTGTCATCATCATCATAAAATAATTCCATATCGAAGGGCCATCAAAAATGAAAACTCTTACTTACTTGCAATATACGTTTCCATTCTCATCCAGTTCACAGGTACTGTTGTTGAGACATCCCAGCACGATGCAGGCAACTACAAACATAGGAGAGAAATGGGAGGGAAAACAAATTGAGATCAATGATAACAATAAGGCCATGAAAAATAAATGGTTGGATTGGCGTAACCCGCCCGACCCTAACAATACCGCCGACCCTAAAGGTTTTTTCTGATTTTTAAAATTTGTATTTTTTTTCTTTCCAATTGCGATGTGTTATTTGTGTGTTATATTTGTGTTTTTGTGTAATTGTCGAATCCTGAAAAAAAAAAACCTACCTACCTACCCTAATGTTTGGTTGCCCGTTACTCCAATCCAACAAAAAAAAATGTTGGCCTAAGGGCAATTCAATAGTTACATGTTACAGTAGCCTCTGCTAAATTAGGTAGGTCTCTGCAATTAAGTGTTGTTGTTTTTTTTCTTTCATGCCTTACTTGTTTGTATATAATTATGTAGATGTATATTTGCAGTATTAGTTGTTATGCATATTGTATATATATATATGTTTTGTATGCTTTGTTTATACATTGTATTTCAAACTTTGAATGTGGACAATAAAATCAAATCAAATCAAATCAAATCAAGTTATATTTTGTCCCCGAACAGGTGTCCATGATTAAGTGGCGAAAATTTCCTTTACAAATATTTATAGCAATTTTAGGTCAAATTACACCCCTTTAAAGGAGGTTTGCCCTTGTAAAGGTTACCCCATTACCCAGAGATAGCTATATTTTCCTTTGCTCTGCATGCACTTATGCATAGGTGCTTTAATAAACAAGTATAAAGTTTTATCCAGTTTCTAGATGTATACACTTTGGTATCTACATATGACTGGATGAGTGAGAATATACATCAACTTTAATAATAAACTTACCGAGATCTTGGCAGGATTCCCCGGTGTAATTGGTTGGACAGCTGCAGTATGGGTTCCCGCTGGCGTCGACCAGGCAAACTCCTCCGTTCAGGCAAATGTGACCCGGGCAGGCAACTGGGAAGGCAAAGACAACGCATAGAAACATTCAAGTTAACCCCTTGACTACGGAAACAGAGTGGGTTTGTGTACAAAAGTCTATGGAGATTACAGAAACTCAAAACGAACAGGTTAACAATGTAGAACTATCTGCACTTTGTGTGCTGGATTGATTGCCGTATGAATCCGATGACCGGGGGTTTATAATAGTGATGCGCCACGAGTGTCGAAAGACAGAACGTGCGCTATATAAGTAGCCACCATTATTATTATTATCCGAAACAAATAACATTAAATATTTTTATCTACATGTACATTCATATCAACATCATCTACGTTAAGTATTACAATTGTCAAAATTATCATCTCTATCAACATTTATAACTAAATCAACCTATACTCACAACATATTAAGTCCATTTATAGCATTATAACTTGGATAAATCCTGACTTTTATCCTATGATGCCCCCATTTCTTTATTCAATTACTATATGTAACATTATATTTGAACTATACAACAGATACATATTTCTGTTATCATTATTGTCATTATTATCATAAGCATAATAGTTTATAATCTCTTGTTCTGATTAATGGGAAAAACAAACTAACAAAAAAAGAGATCAATCAATCAAAATATGACAATGTGATGTTCAAAAACTTACTATCTCTTTCACAGAGTGGTCCAGCGTAACCAGGGCGGCATCTATAAGATAGAACAAAGTAACATATTCAGTTATCACATAAATCATGTATTTGGCACAGACCGATTATGGACATATTTAACTGACTGCTCTCCACCCTTTCCCTCCCCAAAAAAAAATATATATATATAAAATTTTAAATGTATAAAAAAAAAATACATAAATAGATAAATCAATAAATAAGGGCAAACAAATTTGGAGCGCTCATTTATAGCGTATGACTGCCTATTCATTATGCATTATGTGTGTCAAACAGGAGTTGTTGTTGATGTTTTGAATGTTTAGGGGTGCATGCACTATGATCAATAGCCGTGCCACAGACACGAAACTACCATAAGAATATGTGACCGGCTATAGCAAAACCTGGCACTTGTCTGTAATTCATGTTTTTGAGAAATGGGCATTTTAAGTCCACATAATGTGTGTAAAAGACTTATGATTGTAAAATTGAAACAATCATATCTTCGCCAATCATTGACCAATTTGTTAGAACAAAGAATGGAATGATAGCTTGTGATGAGGCCTTTCTATTGGTATGAAAATCTACATTTTTAAAAATTTTTACCGACAAGTGCAGGGTTTTGCTACAGCCGGTCACAAATATTGATAGATGACTTACAAGCAGTACTGGACACCAGCAGACTCATCAAATATACAGGTGGAGTTGTTCTCACAGGTATTGTCGATGGGGCACGTTGCATTGTCCGAGTCTGTATCATAGGGGAGAGAAAAAAGCATGTATAGTGATATTAAAAAGTTATAAAAGAGTTGCGTAGTTACTACTACTACTACTGCATGTTAACTACACAGACAGACAGTTTGTATCACCCGCATACTCATTAACAACATTTTGTAACTTTGTAATATATGCTTCTACCTATTCGATATTGCTTTACATGTAGTTTGTGTACGGCATTTTATCAATTCATATTGTGCTATATACATACATACATGTACATGTGCAAATATATGTACATTGATACAAATTTATTAACAGATAGAAAGTGTTGTGAAATTACACAAGTATTCAATAAAAGTAGTGTTGGGGGCGCACTCTAGGTATTTCTTCCTTTTATGTATTATAGATAGTGAAATGAATGCCTTACCTATGCACGGGATGGATGGTGGTAATCCCGTGTAACCGAATTGACACGCACAGCTGTAGCTCCCATCTGTGTTAGTACAGTCCGCGTTACTGCCGCAATCGTTGGCAACGTCGCATTCGTTGATATCTGGCGGATTTTCGTTTTTCACAAAATAGAAGACAAATTATTAAATGGAATGAAACATAGGGGAATCTTCAGGGAAATATGGATATATGAAGTACTTGAATAATTTTGATAATAGTCAGTTAGATTTTATCACAAAATAGGAGGAAACTATTAAACAGAGGAAACCTTCTTCAGGAAAAAGATGTTCATAATTAGGGAGACATTTTGAAAAATCTAAACTCATTTTCATTCTTCAATTCCTACCATTTGCCAAACAACAAGGTACAAGAGAAGTGTGAAAGCTCCCTCAGTAGTGATTTGGGTTGAACTTTACAATGTTAATGGATCACAGTTTCACAACTTTTCAAGGTTTCTTCTTGAGTAAACTGGCTTGCAAATCCTGAAAACTTACTTGGAACTCTAGTGGGTCTCTCATACCTTGTTGTATTCATATTACAAATAAAAACATGGGTTAGGTTTCGTTTTTCGAAGGCCCCTTTCTTTAAATAGATATATTAAGATTGAAGTTTTAGGATTTTTAACTATCCACTTGATAGTCATAACTGTGTACAAAGTCAGTATAATAAATAGTGATTACCACTTTGCGTTTTCGCTCTATACTCGGCCACATAACATCCATTTAGCGTGAAATTGTTACACATTACTCAGTGGACATATTATCAGATCAAAACGATACACATTGTATTAACCATTCATCACTTTTTGCACATGTCAACAAAGTTCTAAGATCCCTTTAATATAATCATTACCTGTGCATGTTGTACCGGGTGGTGATCCAGTGTAACCCGACTCACAGACACAGGTGAAGCTGCCATCTGTGTTGGTGCAGTCGGCATTATCGCCGCACACATTGGCTATGAGGCATTCATCAATATCTGAAATAATAAAATAGATAAAATATTAACAATTAGTATACTATGATGGCCTGGCAAAGACAGGTAATATTTTTCTTCAAACATATAAAGGAAACTTGACTAGAAATATTTCAAATGATTGAAAATGAGCAAAGAAAAAATAGGCTTCGCCGGGAATCGAACCCAAGACCTCCGGATTGCTAGACCGGTGCTCAACCATTGAGCCACGAAGACTCTTGAATGGGGGATGTTCCTATGAAACCCTTTTCATTGCTCAATTAGTCAGAAGCTATACAAACCGGGCACTAACCCAAGGATAATTAAATCATTTTTTCTAGTTGATTTAATTAACATTTTAGTGGCCCAAAGCTAATTTTTGGTGCAGCCAGGGGGACCTAAAATCTAGATTTCTTGTATTTTTCATGAATAGTCCCAACATAAGAAATTAATATTATGTGAGGATATGATCAAATGTTTACCTTGGCAAGTGTCGGTGGGCGGCGAACCACTATAACCCGTCTGACACGAGCAAACATAACTTCCCTGCGTGTTGCTACAGTCAGCATTGGCTCCACAATCATTCGCGTCTACACACTCATCGACATCTGTAAGGATAGATGAATGTAATATTGTATTTGAATTTCACACTTATTGATAAATTTGCCAATAAAAATCATTACATATAACAAAAATATATACAAAATGTATAGGGGTTACAACTAATAAGTAAGCCAAAGAGTTTCCCCGATGTAAGAAAATAAACATATTATAATCCATTAATTATGAAGTATACAAATGAAAATAATTATTATATTCAAAAATAAAAATCACAACAAATATGAACAATAAATGTATGAGTTAACAAGTTTAATACATGAAACTACACAAATATACCATGTACAGTATCTTAAAATGATATCATATTATAATTGATCTGATAACTGAATGGCTTTAAAAGATGAACATACCATTGCATACTAGTCCAGTGCCCGAGTAGCCCGTGTTACAGTCGCACACGTAACTCCCTACGTTGTTTGTGCATGCAGAGTTCACATCGCATATGCCCAGACTGCATTCATCCACATCTGAGCAAGAGAAGGAGAGGCAGAAAATCAATTGATATTAATAAAATAGTAATTCATAATTAATAATAGTAATAGTAATAGTAATAATAATAATAATACATAACATACATGTCACTTAATACAAATGTCTCTATGTGCTGAAGATGACAAAAGAATAACAGCATCTATGACAAAACATAACATAAATATACAAATTGTGAGAATGATATGAGGGTAAAAATTAGGATTGTGTAAGCTTGCCTGCATGATAATATTGCTGTATATAAATAACCGTTATTATTATTTATTATAAAAATTAATCTAAACACACTATTGGTTTTGCATAGAACTTTATGCACAAAGACAGGAGCTCTTTTATGAAAGGGTACAAATCAAAGGGGAGAAAAAACATTTGAAGAGTTTATAATTATGAAGAAAAAAAGCTGTATTGAAAACAATGAGAATCATTGAAAGAGTGTGAAAACATAATAATAATAATGATAATAAACTTGATTTATATACCACCCAATATGATTGATAATCATCTCTAAGCGCTTTACAATGATATCATTACCGCGGTCATAAGGATACAATACACCCAGCACACATACCTGTACATGCAGCAGTTGTATTGTCAGCATATCCGTACCCTGAGTCACAATTGCAGATATAGCTGCCTATGGTGTTCATACACATGGAGTTCAGTGGGCAAATGGTCATGTTGCTGCATTCATTAACATCTGCAAGACAAGAACAACAAAAACAAAATATGAGCCTCAATCTAATAATAACAATAATAAACAAATATACCATGCACTGAGAGCCTCAAGTTGAAATTATGGATTCCGAGCTGACAGGAAAAGCACTATGTTCTGAGGGTCGTAGACCCGAAGAACATACTGCTTTTCCTGTCATTTTTGCATATATATTGAGTCCTGTGAACTTGACCTTTGAACTCATGACCCCTAAAATCTAATCAGATCATTGTTACCCCAATATGTACACTCATACCAAGTTTGAAATTGCTCCGTCAACTGGTTCTTGAGATATCGCGAGAACGAAAACGGGACGTACGTACGGATGGACGGACGGACGGACGGACAACCCGAAAACATAACGCCTCCGGCCACTTCGTTGGCGGAGGCATATAAATATGGGCCTCATTTAACGTACTATTATCCGAATAACAATAACACAACATGAGCTGTAATACTTGAAATAATAATGTACATCTACTATGTACTGTACATGTATTTCCCAAGTTGAAGAAAAACCAATCGAAACTCACCAACAGTGACGCCGGTATCTATATAGAGGACGTTGTCCGTGCCCAGAACACCGTTTGACACGCCGGTCATGAAAGCTTCGGTGAGTTGGCTCTCCATGATCGTCGTGGTGAACGGAATATCCACGCGGAAGGTGATGTCGGCCACGATCCCGTTACTTCGCAGAGTTATTTCCTCAACCGTGATGCTTAAGAGGTCCGCGAAGAGCGGCGATGTGAGCAAGACCGCCTCAGTCTGTTGGTGCCAAAATAATTTTGTCATTGTTTTAAAATTACATTAAAATGACATAAAAGCTCGAGCTCGAGCTTCCACATCTTATTACGCAAAATTATGGAACTACTGATACATGGCTTTATTCATTTATATAAATCGTCAAAATAAATGAAGCAGATACAGACAAAATGTAAAATGCATACATGTATATTGACATTGAAATTCAATTGAATTGAATTGAATTGAATTTATTTCAAATTTGACAGATGTGTTTATAACTACATGTAGTGCGATTAATTCTACTTTTATTTCACATCGGTTTATGATTGGCATGTAAATTGTCTGTTTGGGCAAATAAAATTTGAGCATTCGTGATTTATTTACTTGCCCGAATGAACAGTTAGTGTGGAGGCTTGGATTACTGGCTTTAGGATGCAAGTGAAAATACATACCACGTTCACCAGATATGAGAGATATTCAGGAGTATTGATGGTGCTGAAGTAGTATTCGACTTGGAGGCCCCCGACACCGACAAACGGCACCGTCAAGAACAACGTCGTGGCGACTGGGGGGGGGGGGGGACAAGGAATATTAATAATAATGATAATAAAAATGATAATAATAAATAAATGAAAATGAGGAAAGAAAAATAGGTTCGCCGAGACTGGAAGCCAAGACCTCCCGATTGCTAGACCCGTGCACAACCATCGAGCCACATAGCAATCCGGAGGTCTCTAGTTTGACTCCCGGTTTGATTCTTCTTATCTCATTTTCATTTATTTAAAATATTTCTAGTCAGTTTCCTTTATGTTTGAATTCAATAATAATGATAATGATAATAATAATAATAATAATAATAATAATAATAATAAACCAGCATTCATACTGCCCCATCAATCTAGAAATTCTATTGTGAGACCGTGCATTATAGTGTGTCAGTATATTATTACCCTGGCTGCCATTTTCTACACCCGGGTTGAGAGCAGCAAGGAGCACATTCAATTCAGTTTCAGTTTATTGAGAATAATAATAATTTCAGTTACATTTATTCCTTCAATTCACTTTCGGTTTATTGAGAATACAGGCTACGGGCCATCAAATTTCATAGATGCTATTCAAATTCCACTGGCTCCAATGGGCAACTAAACAATATGACAAAATTTACAATGTTTTTTCTTTGTTTGGGGCCACCCATTTCAAGTTTTGGGCCATAATATAATTTCATTTTTGTATTGTTAATGTTGTTTTTTTATTATATTATATCGTATCATATTTTATTTTATTTTTACAAAATACAAATGTTTGTACCCTTGTTTTACAAATTGATTTGTAGCATGGCATACATATATTATTATTGTAGAATGGTCTTACCTCTACAGGTTCCGTTGACGAGGGTTGTGCTGGACTGACAGACGCATTCGTAACTACCCTCCAGCTCGTTACACACTAGCAACAATGCCGTAGAGCAGGGATCTCCAGCACACTCGGGGATATCTGCGCGAATGAAGGATCGGAACATTTTGGGGTGAAAATTTTTTTCAATTAACGATTTAATTGAATCTGTCTGGTGCCTTTCTAAAGATTGTATGATTCTTTAACTGACTGATGCAGTTAAAAGCCGTGTCCCATCATGTTGTTAGTAACAAATCTATTTTTTTTTAATTAAAGAAAAATGTATGCAATTTGTCTGATAGTGATGGTATTTTAATGATATGATCTCAAATGATCGATGCAGGTAAAACCCGTGTCCTACCATGTTTTTGGTAAGAATTTAAAACAAATTTGAAGAAAAGAAATCCTCATCATCTTCATCATAATCACCATCATTCATATTATGTGTAAAAATATCATTGTCAATTATCTTATGACCATTTTTCTAGAAAAAAAAATTAACATATCTCTTAACTTACCAATGCAAGTGAATTCTGCGTCCTGCATGAAGCCGCTCTTACAGTTACACACGTAGCTTCCATTAGTGTTCTCACAATCAGCGTTCGGGCCACACTCGTCAACTAAAAGCGCACACTCGTCCACATCTATGGGGTAAATTTTTTGATTTGGTTTGGAGAAGGAGATTAAATAAATAGATACATCTCAATTAGTCAACTGAAAGTGCATACTTGTCCACATCTAGAGGATGAAATTCATTTTAGATTGGAGAAGGATATTAAATAAATAAATATGATTCAATTAGTCAACTAAAAGCGCATACTTGTCCATATATCTATGGGGTTAATTACATCTCGTAGAGTGCATTCGTCAACATCTATGGGACAAGAGTATTTATTTGTTTGTTATATTTGGGAGATCAAATTAAAAGATGCATGTATATATTCATTAAGTCGATTGATAGGGCACACTCGTCCACATCTATGCGGTAGAAAATTACATTTTCGTTATGATTTGTATCAATTCAGATATATTTCCGTTGGTCAACGATTACAGGGTGCATTTGTTTACATCTATGGGGTAACAATTTAATTTTCGTTATGAATGGGAGATTCAATTAAGATGTATTTCAATTGGTCAACAATTACAAGGTGCATTTGTCTTCATCTCTTGGGGGGGGGGGGGGGGGGATAATACAGGAGAATCTTACTTCCTTATGAAATGTGGAATAAATGAAGATGCATTTCGTGGGCACAGTTGTCTACATCTATGGGGTTAAATACAGGAGTATTTGTTTTTGTTGCTCAGTGTTATACAGTGCGAACAATTTCTAAAAAAAATGGATATGCTGCTTTACCTGCGCAAGAACCAGCCGATGCTCTCCCACCAGCGGCATTGAAGTAGCCGCTACGACAAGTGCACGTGAATGAGCCGAAGGTGTTGTTACAGTAGGCGTTAACGTCGCAGTCGGCGAGGCCGAGCACGCACTCGTCCATGTCTGCACACAACAAAAAATGCATAATCATAATTCATTCTTTATTCATAATTTTAAAAAAAAACGTGATATAAAAATATCTATGATGATGGTGGCTAGTTATTACTAAAGCTCACATCATTGTTATTACACAGGTTATTTGGATACACACTGCATTCAAATCAGCACATTTTCCACTTCCTAGGGAGCATTCCACACAAACAATTGTATAAACATAATAATATGGGAGCTAAGTATAACTATAGTTCACATTCCCTCTTTCGATGCTTGCAGCACATCTTCATTATTACCCCCAGTCAGGGGATACACACTGCCATCAAGCTTTTATATTTTCAGATAATGATTACATTGTAGATAGTGTAAACATTGTAGACAATGCAGTAAAATAAGTTAAGTATTGTTTTGATTCAAACCCAAGTATCCCTCTATTCAAATGAAATGAATTTTGACCAGTGAATTCGCCCCCGAAAATGCCAGAAAGAGCCTCGAAAATCATAAAAGAGGCCCCATAAGTTTGCATAGAGTTCAATGCAAAACAGGCTTGAAAAATAACACCCGAAAAATAATATTAATTTTCCCCCTGATTTTGTCAAAGGGTGCAATGACTTACCGCTACACGTGGTACCATCCCCGACAAAGCCTGTATTACAGCTACATGTATAGTTGCCGTCAGTGTTCGTGCAGAGGCCGTTGCTGCTATCGCAGTTATCCAGGTTCTCCGCGCATTCGTCGATGTCGATGCAGTCCGTGGTCCCGTCGCCACGGTAACCCGAGGAACGACACACGCAGGTGTAGGATCCCTCCAGCTCGCGGCAGTTGCTGTTGGCGGGGCAGATATCCAGAGTGTCGCATTCCTTCACATCTGAAAGTTTGCGAAATAAATGAGACTTCGTTAAAGGGATCTAGTTACATTGTTAAAATTAACATGTTTTTTATCTATTTTTTTATGAATTATATTTTTATTTTTATTTCAATGAAATGCCAAATAAATAATAATTATCATAATAATAATAGATTAGAAAGAAACTAATTGGATGGAAAGTAAGAACGCACCTTGACAGTATGTGCCGTTGCCGTAGTAACCCGACTGGCAGGAGCAGTTGTAAGAACCGAGTGTGTTTGTACAATCGGCATTGGTGCCGCACGGCATCGACGACAAGCACTCGTTTAGATCTGTGAATATGAATAGAACATTCAATGATTTCATTAATATTTCAGAAAACAGCAGAGTTTATGGCAGCAGATTAAATTTCATTCAATTTTATGAAAATCTTTCCTTAAATATGCATTGATTCAAATTTAAAATCTGTGTGACAATATTATCTTAAGTACAATTCATACATATTAGCCAAAATATTAGATTTTTATATTACAAACAAATAAATGTTTTCACCTTGGACAATTTTGAACCCAATTTCAAACCAAAAAACCTACAGGCTGATTCCCAACGCAGCCTGAAAAACAATTGAGTGAAAAGTACTCCTAATTTAATGGGAAAATAATTATCATCCAAACTCAACAGGCCAGTAGCCGGGGAAGTGTGTTAGAACACTTTATATTTGTTATGTATGTTTTATGAAAAATGGAAATAAATTGAATCTTAATGGAATTGCATAGGTAGCCAAACTCACCCGTACAACCCAAAGCCTGGTTTCCAACATAGTCGGAAGAACAAGTTTCTGAAGGTACTTATGAACACTTTACAAAATTTGTTATGTTCATTTTGTTGGAAATGGAAAGAAACCAAATTTAACTGAATTGCATAGTCAAACTCAGCCGTACAACCCAAAGCCTGAGTTCCAACATAGTCGGAAGAACAAGCATGTCAAGGTACTTTAGAACACTTTATATGATTTGTTATGTATTTTTTATGCGAAATGGAAATAAATTGAATCTAACTGAATTGCATCAGGTAGTCAAACTCACCCATACAACCCAAAGCCTGGTTTCCGACATAGCCTGAAGAGCAAGCGCACGTGTACGATCCATCCGTGTTAGTACAATCCGAGTTGGCTACACACGGTAAGGTGTCGCATTCATTGATATCTGCGAGGGGTAAAAGGACATTGCATTAAAAGATTAATTATCATGCTGTATAAGACTTGAGATGAATTCATATAATGCTCAATAATCTACTAAGAACCTACTTATAAAATAAATTACAATGAAATAACATTTTAAAATATCAAATAAAAAAGAATTATTACAATAACTATTATAAGACTAACAATAACTATAACACTATCAATAACTATAACACTAAAACAAACACTAAAACTCAAATTAATTATAATTATAATCATAATAACTGTTAACAATAACACTAAAATCAACAATAATGAGGATACTCAAGTTACTAATAATCTTAATAAAACTCACCCGAGCAGACCATCCCGTCTCCACTGTAGCCGGTATTACAGCCACAGGAGAAGCCCCCGGGAACGTTGGTGCACGCGGCGTTCGCTGAACAATTGTTAGCTCCAGTCTCACACTCATTTATGTCTGCAGAAAAAGTAAGGAAGCAGAATTAAGATTTCATATACAAAAAATGTATGATGATTTTCCTTTAATGTTAGAATTTAATTTTTTAAAAGCTGCATCACTTTCCTTACAGAAGTTGATTTTAATTATTTGTTGGGCCTGTGCTAATTCGAGCGAGCGTGGAAGTTGTTTCCTAGCAGGAAGCCTAACACAGACACAAATGCAATACATTAGATTAGCTTGTATGTGTACATGTATTTGTTTATTGTTTGTTTTCCTATTTGTTTGTTAGTAATGGTGTTTGATTTAAATGGGACCACCAGGCAAAGAACAACACATTATTATATGTTTTGGTACCGTACAAATAGATACCCAACATTTTACAAAGGGTTGTGTAATTCATAAACAAAGCAATTAATTTCCACCACTTACGGAACCACTGCTATTTACTGGTTCCATACGGGCCAACCATTTGCGAGTGCGCCAATGCAGCTATTCCCGCGCACGTTTGTAAACAATAGATTCCCGGGAGATTCGTTCGCTCTGCACACATTGCAATTCACCGCACACATAGCAGTCTGCGTAATTCAGACCGCATGAACGCATGCTTTAGAATGGTGATGCGTTTCCAATTTTGTTTTTCTTTTTTCTGGAAACATATTTTTGTGAACTTGTTGATGGAATGGAATACTAAAGATGTTACCTTTCTTTAATAAGAATATTATTTTTGGGTGGTGGTACCCTTTAATACATACCTGAGCAAGATCTCTGGTCGCTCCCCAGCTGGTAGCCATCCTGACAGCTGCACATGTATGCCCCCGGTATGTTGGTACACACGCCAACCGACGAATCACAGTTATCGGTCATATCCGCACACTCATCGATATCTGGATAAAAAGGAACAATTTACATAAGTTATATCACAGGTTTCAGTCATATTTGCACACTCATCGATATTTGCATAAAAAGGCACAAATTTCAATAAATTAAATCATTAGGTATCAGTCATATCTGCAAACTCATCGATATTTGCATAAAAAGGCACAAATTTCAATGAATTAAATCATTAGGTATCAGTCCTATCTGCATACTCATCAGTATTTGCAAAAAAAGGAACAAATTTCAATAAATTAAATCATTAGGTATCAGTCCTATCTGCATACTCATCAGTATTTGCATAAAAAGGAACAAATTATAATAAGTTTTATCAAAGGTATCAACGAATCAGAGGTATTGGTCATATAAAGGGCACAATCAGAGAAACCATTTTAAATTATTGTTTAGTCTAAACGATAATCAATATCTGAATAAAGAATTTAAGGAAACAACAAATTCTGTGCACTCATCAATAATTGAATGAAAAGCATCAGGGGGGTGTTGCAAAAAGTTAAGTTGAACTTAACTCGAAATGGAAAGCCATTTGTAGCCTTCGAATACAATACATTCAAAAGCAACACAGCAAGAATGTTAGACTTTTCATAAATGTTGCATCAAGAACATGAAATCTCTTAATAGAAAATATTAATGATTCGATTCAACATTTTATGCCTTTGAAAAATTACTTTTACAACAAATTTTCAAAGAAACTAATGGCTTTCCATACTTTTTAAGTCCAACTTAGGATATTTGTGAAACACCCCCCAGGAGCCTTATTCCAGCACATCGCACATATTTACATACCTTCACAGTGTGTTTCGTTGGTGAGGTTATAGCCCCTGGCGCACGAACAAGTGATAAGCCCAGTAGCGTTGAGACAGCTGGCCTGGCCGGTACAGGGATCGAGGCCCGCGTCGCACAACATGCCTGGAGCAACTGTAGATATGATAGATGGGAGACGTGATTGGTCAATTGTAAGCATTTATAGAACAAGTGATCAGCCCAGAGGCATTGAGACACATGCCCCATTATCTTTTTAAAACAAAATAAATAAATAAAAGTAATTTAGATTAATACATGTATATCAAGCAAAAAACACACACAATTTTTTTTTTAAATGGAAACAATTCTCAAAATGGAACAAAGGGATAAACACATCTTTATAATTAGTTCTAAATGCTGTACAATCTCCTTTCGTTCAAAACAATTGAAACTCATAAACAGGTACAAAACAACAGGAAATAGACAAATTTAAAAAAATTAAAAAATCTTTCAATGTTTGTCATACCTTCACAAGTGGAATTGTCTGATGTAAGCTGGAAGCCTGCATTACACGCACAACTATAGCCCGGTTCCTTGTTCTGGCATTTCTGCGAGCAGTCGTCAATTTCCAAAGCACATTCATTGATGTCTAGCAAAATATGGAGAGAGAAAAAAAAAATATATATATATATACATACATACATTGTATATACATACATTGTATATCACTTATTTTTACATTATCAATATTTATGTTAAATTACAAGTGTTCAAATTAATAGCCCTACTCAAATATCTTTTGCAGGTGGTTCAGATGTTTAAATCAAACGTGCGGTGCCACCTTGCAAACGCTCTGTGCACGGTGTGTAATTCACACTTGCTCAGTGTTCTGCAGTGCACGCAGAAACCAGCCTGGTTCAAAATGGCGTTCCGGGTGTAGCATCCCCAGATATTGAACCCGTTCCCTTCGACATTCTGAAATCCCCATGGACGTTGTGTGCATGGCTCAGATCAAGGGTACACTTAGATTGAAGACTGGGAAATTGTTTAATTATCCAAAACCATGAGACCCAGACACAAATTAGCATTTCTATATTAGAAAGTACCATTGGGGGAAGCTCCAAACAAGGTTTCAGCGTCGTTGAGTTCAAATTAAAGATTTTAGAGCAATTTTATGATGAAAAAAGGCCTATTTTCAGCACTTTAAATGTTACATTCAAAACATGCACTAATTGGTTACCTGATTTTTACTAATGGGATGCAATATTTATGATTTTTTTTAATCTTGATGTAGAATCTATGTAATAATTAACATTTCTGTTGCATTAATTCCTATTCTTTTACTTTCTTATTTAATTTACACATTGTGAAATCCCCATGGACTTTGTACAATTCCTTCAGGGTTCCCAGATATGCAAAATATGCAAGGGGTTCAGCCCCGGGGGGGGGGCACTCACGTATAATGTAAGACGGGTATGTGCCGCTTACAAGACCCCCGTTTTCACACCCGATTGCCGCTCTCAAGATACCCGCTTTTCAAAAATTGCCGCTCCATTGACCCCCGGAATGACTTGGCTAGGTAGTTGAGTAGGGGTTGAGTAGTGCCAACTCCATTATTCTTCTTCTAATCAGCTCCTTGGACCACCATTTGAGGGTTTCCATAGGTCTTTGGTAGCTCCAAGTTCATGTATTCTGTAGTTTTAGTCTGCACCTTAGAACCCCTTAACTCCCGTTTCAGGGTTTTTGTAGCTCCAAAGACCCTATATTTTGTGCTTGTAGTCAGCTCTTAAGACCCCATTTTAGAGTTCCATGATGCACACCCCCGTCAAAAAATAATTTGAGTGTCGCCCCGCTCCGCCCCCCATAGGTCTTTGGTAGCTCCAAGTCCATGTATTCTGTAGTTTTAGTCTGCTCCTTAGAACCCCTTAACTCCCAATTCAGGGTTTTTGTAGCTCCAAAGACTCTATATTTTGTGCTTGTAGTCAGCTCTTAAGACCCCATTTTAGAAGAGTTCCGTGAGGCACACCCCTGTCAAAAAATAATTTGAGTGTCTTTGGTAGCTCCAAGTCCATGTATTCTGTAGTTTTAGTCTGCTCCTTAGAACCCCTTAACTCCCGTTTCAGGGTTTTTGTAGCTCCAAAGACCCTATATTTTGTGCTTGTAGTCAGCTCTTAAGACCCCATTTTAGAGTTCCGTGAGGCACACCCCCGTCAAAAAATAATTTGAGTGTCTTTGGTAGCTCCAAGTCCATGTATTCTGTAGTTTTAGTCTGATCCTTAGAACCCCTTAACTCCCGTTTCAGGGTTTTTGTAGCTCCAAAGACCCTATATTTTGTGCTTGTAGTCAGCTGTTAAGACCCCATTTTAAAGTTCCGTGAGGCACACCCCCGTCAAAAAATAATTTGAGTGTCGCCCCCCCTTCCCTCCCGGTTACTTACCAGAACAAGTCAGCCCGTCACCCATCCAACCGGAGTCGCAGGTACAGATGTACGATCCCTCGTTGTTGGTGCACGTTGCGTACACCGAGCAAGGCCCGGGCGAAGCCAAGCACTCATCAACGTCTGAAAAACAACAAAACAATCATTTTATATTGATTTATACAAACTGCAATGCTTTTTTTTTCCCTTGTGGACCAGTCGGACGAGGAAATCAGGTAGTATCAAATACAAGTGACCCAAAACCTGAAACGATCCAACCATACTTCATTTGATATTTCTATTCAGTTGTCCATTTAGCCATCCGTTCTTTCATTTGTTCATCAATCCATTTGTCTATCTATCCATACATACACTCGTTTGTTCCTCTATGTATTTATTGGTCTATGTATTCATTCATTGTTATATTTGTTCACTTCTACATTCATCCATCTATCCATCCATTCTTTCATGCATCATTCCATTTTCCACCCATCCATTCATCTTTTTTATCTATCCATTTATCCATCTATTCATCCATTTTTTCATTTGTTCATCTATCCACTCTTCCACCTATCCATTCATTCATTCTTCTATCCTTTCAACCATCTATCCATTCATTCTTTCATTCATTCATCCATCCATCCATTGTTTCATTTGTACAGTTGCACAATTATGTTCCCTTCTAGCCTTATATACCAACCTGCACAGGATGTCCCATTGCCCAAGTAGCCGCTATTGCATGCACAGGTGTAGGAACCAAGGGTGTTGGTGCAAACCGCGTTCACATCGCAATCATTGAGCGATGAGTCTGAACACTCGTCGATATCTGCAGAAAAGGAAAAAATAGGAGATAGATAGAGATATGTTAAAGTGTGAACGAGTTTCATACAAAATACTTTTACAGGTGTATCATCTTGGTCATCATCTTGGACCATCATCATAATCATCAACAACTGCAACCGCATCACCATCATCATATACATCATTATATTCATCTCCATCATCATCATTAGCATCATCATCACCACCGTAACCTCCATCTTCATCACCATCGCCATCATCATCACTATCATCATCACCATCACCACAATAACCTTTATCATCATCGTCATCTTTATCATAATCATTATCAAAATCATCATCATCATCATCATCATCATCACATCATCACCACCCATCACCATCATGATCGTCATCATCATCATCATCATCATCATCATCATCATCACCATCATCATCATCATCACCATCATCATCATCACCATCACCATCACCATCGTCCATCACCGTCATGATCGTCATCATCATCAGCATCATCATCATCATCATCATCATCATCATCATCGTCATCATCGTCGTCGATTGCAGTTACACATGTAGCTGCCGGGGAGGTTGGTGCACCCAGCGTTGGCGCTGCAGCCCGATATGCCTTCCTCGCATTCGTTACGATCCGTGCAGTTCAGACCGGAGCCCTGCGGATCGTCACAAGATATAAAAGGGGTTTATGTTTAACGTATACAAATCTCGGGAGTAAAATCACAGAGAGGTCATCGAGTACCTGGCATAGGACTGCAAACTCTTCCTTTTGCTCAAGAGATGATGTATAGACGTATTCGAGCGGCCTTTCATGGAAGTGAGCCCTCTACGTTCTAACGCAATGACTGGGGGCTTCCGCGCGCCCTTTTCTCCCATCCCGAGGCAGATTATGCACATCATTGGCCTACTTCCTTATTGCGCGCAGTACGCGCCCGCTGTAACTGGGGGGCTCTAGGGGGTGGCATGTATAAAAATCCTCCAAACCGAATACGTCTATACATAAACATTCAGCCTCCCCCCCCCAAAAAAAAAACAACAACAATAAACAAAAAAACAAAAACATGAAACATATATAGTTATCGCAGACTCAGTGTCACATACTATTGGAACGATAATCCCGTCTCCTTCTGAATGTTAAATTTCTCTAAGTTTTAATACTAAAGATGATCCGTAACAAACAATGCTTCTTTTTTTTTTACTAGAGCACTATATAATTACTATGACTGGGCATGGTGGCTTAGCGAAAAAAGAGTGCCGACCTTGTGCACCAGACATTCTGGGTTCAAACCCAAACTGGGTCATGACGAACAGTTGTGCAGATCTGTTTATGGTCCAGTTAGGGTTAGGATCAGGATCAGTTACAAAGAATACGCCTTTCTACAAGAGCACGAACTACTACACGTACCTGATATCCTGCATCGCAATCACAGACAAAGTAGCCCTCCAGATTGGTGCACGTTGCAAACGGCGAACAGTTGCTCAGGTCCGGGTTGAAACACTCGTTGATATCTAGAATGTGCAGCAAAAAAATCAAATAATGAAACCCCTTTATACAGGTGTCGATTTCAGGAGTATTTCCCTCCCGGGACTCGCGATAATTTTTCGGGCGAGTCACGGGTACCCGAAATTAATAATTTGTTGATTTCGCTATCGGCATGTCACGCGAGTTTATAATGAACTGAATGATAACTAGCATATCATTACAGAGTGGGAGTGGGCAGATAGCTCGGGCGTTCAAAGAGGGGAAAAGGAAAGAAAAGGAAATGAGAGTGGGCAGATAACACTGGCGTTCAAAAAGGGGACTTTTGCTTTTTTTTCTTCGGGAAATCGAGTATCGATTTTAGCGCCCGGGACTCAACATTTTTCGGCGGGACCCGGGAAACCCGTGACTCGTCAACATCCTTAACATGTAGGTTAGTGTTAGAAATACATGTAAGCACAGGTCTGCTGGCCCGGGGGACTGTAAAGTGGCTTTCGGGCCACCAAATCTTATTGATGCTAATTTCCACTGGCCCAAACGGGCAAGCAAAAGTAACAGAAATGTTTGTGTTTTTACTTGCTTTTACTTGTTTTAACTTGCTCGATCGACAGGGCTACAATGCAAATATATATTATGTAGGTTAATGTATTGTATTGTATAAAGGACCAAGGGTGTATGCCAAGTGTATTGCACCATTCATATCCTCCTCCAGGCACTCTCTTGATATCATCAGTCCAAGATATCGGTGGACAACCCTCTTCCACATTTTCCTTCTCAATTAAACCTTGCTGTTAATGTTATGCGAGTAGGTACTTTAAAAATGGCTGACCGTCTCGGACTCTCACCCCATTCATACAGTACTTGCGCCTAGCACTGGCCTGGCAATGGCCTAGCACTGGCCTGGGATAAGATGTCTACCCATTCATACTAGGCATCAACACTGGACAAGTAGAACAAGATCGTAATGCGCATGCGCAATCCAGCTAGGCCACTGTTAAGCCACTGTTCATTCATACTTGCGTCTAGCACTGGCTCGGCACTGGATTAAGCCAGTGCGGAGCCCAGTGCTAGACGTGAGTATGAATGGGGACTAAGTTACCTTCACACGCTTTGCCGGTTCCCTGGTAACCGCTGAGACAGGTGCAGGTGTAGGACCCCACCGAGTTGGCGCAGTCAGCATTGGTGTCACATGGCATTATAGTCGAGCACTCGTCAGTATCTATATAGAGAATGTACAAGCCAAAACATTGTCAATGAGGATAAAAAGAACTGGAAATTTATCACATATTTATTCCCTGATCCTTCGCATATATCCAATGAACAATCTAGGTATCCAAATTCAGATATAATTGAACATTGCTTTTCATTCCAATCTTTAAAGGTAAAGGCCAGTTTTGGAAACGCCCCCCTCTCAAAAAAATGAAATGGAAGCTCTTATTACCAATAATGTGAAAGAAGATAATTGTACTAATATAGGATTATCCAAAGTTGGCCAAGAAACCGCCTACTAATTGATATATTTGCAAAATTATAACTTGATCGTCTGCAGATAGAGATCGCCAACTCGGAATCGCCCATACGCTACGTACAATGGCCACGTGCGAGTACACGAGGTGTTCGCTATATACGGGCTTGTCCCCAGCTTGTCGATATCTCTCCCAGCGCTAGCGGCGTGGACAGGTCCGAACTGGCGGTGGATTTATACATTTCACAGGCGGATATTGGATTTCTTCCGATATTTCTGTATTTAACGATGCTTAGGTTCCGATTTTACCACACAAGCCCTATTTCAATACTTATTCAACAATAATGATCCATATAGATGTATTCGGCTTCTTTCCCAAAACTGGAATCCATCTTCAAATATCTTGATCACTAGGGAGATTTTTGAAAAATCAAAACCATTCTTCTGTTACCATAAGCCAACAACAGCAAGATAGATGAGAAGCGTGAAAGCTCCAAGCGGTTTAGGTTGAATTTTACCAAGTGGAAGGAATACTAAAAATGTTAACTTGTATTTATTATAATAATATTATTTGTGGATGTTGGTACTGTTCAACACTTACCCTAATCCCTACCCTTAACTATAAACATAGTCCTTAATCCTAATCCTACAGCAGCAGAGTCTGAGTTTGCTTTTGGACCAAAGTGGACTTAGACTAAGCAACAAAACACCAAACCTCATGCCTTTCTTGATACATGTGCAAATAAATGCTCTTCATAAAAAAGTGCAAACAATTTTTGTCTTACTGTTGCAAGTCATATTGTCTGCTGAGTGAACTATATAACTCTAATCCTACAGCAACATAATCTGAATTTGCTTGCAGATGAAATAGGAGTTGAACCAAAGTGGCGTTATATTAAACAAGCTACCAAACCTAAATGCCTTTCTCGACACAAATACCTAAAGAGTGCAACAATTTATCTTCTTACCGTCGCATGTCGTGTTGTCCACCGGGTCGAGCATGAAGCCTGTGTTACACGTACATTCGTAAGAACCCACGGTGTTGTTACATGCCGCATTCGTATCGCACTGGTCTGTGCCGCGATCGCACTCGTCGATGTCTGGGCAAACCAGGCGAGAAAAGGGATGAAATTATTTTCAAACATAGAGAGATTGACCAGAAATATATATCATAATAAACGATGAGCAAATGAATTGCGTTTCCTTTAAAAAGATATGGATGAATATGAAGTGAATGACTTTGATATAAATGAATGACTTTGATATAAATGAATGACTTTTACATACATTCTGAAATCAATGATTTTGATATAAACAACCTCAATATGAAAGACTTTGATATAAAAATGCTTTGATTTAATTCATTTTGATACCATTTACTTTGATAGAAGGTGCTCCTATATAACAAGGAAATTAACTCTAATGGAGACAAGCTTTTGAGCCAAGCTTTCGTGCGTAGCAGGTTATTTATAAAGGCAAATTACAATCATAATAATAAAAAAGGATAAAACGGAAAGATTGGATGAAAATTAAAGGAGGACTCACCGATACAATTTTTCTGATCCGGCTGTAGCTCGTAGCCACTGTTACAGCTGCAGGCAAAGAAGCCGATAGTATTTGTGCAGATCTGCGCACAACCATCGGTATTCTGGGCACACTCGTCAAGATCTATTTATGAACAAACCAAAGATGATAACAAATAAGTCACGCAGTTAGCTACGGTGTAAGAACAGGGGGGTGTTTCACAAAGATCCTAAGTTGATCTTAGCACTAAGATGGTCTTAAATATTATGGAAAGCCATTAGTGTCTTGAAACATTTTTGTAAAAGTTATGTTGAAATGCATAAAATGTTGATTCAAATCATATATATTTTCTAATTATCAAAGAGATTTCATGAATTTTATGTGAACATTATAAATCTCTTTGATAATCAGAAAATATATATGATTTGAATCAACATTTTATGCATTTCAACATAACTTTTATAAAACTGTTTCAAGACACTAATGGCTTTCCATAATATTTAAGACCATCTTAGTGCTAAGATCAACTTAGGATGTCTGTGAAACACCCCCCAGATCTGCGCACAACCATCTGAATTCTGTGTACACTGATTAATATCTAATATTTATGATCAATCCCAATAAATATATGATCAAACAAAGATAATCAAGAATAAGTCACAATTAAGTAGTTAGCCACGGTGTAAGAACGGATCTGCGCACAACCATCTGAATTATGTGTACATTGATCAATATCTAATATTTATGATCAATCCCAATCAATATATATGATCAAACAAAGATAATCAAGAATAAGTCACAATTAAGTAGTTAGTAATGGTGTAAAAACAGATCCGTCCACAACCATCTGATTTCTGTGTACACCACCAAAAGAAGAAAAAATAAATGCAATAATTGGTTTGTGAACGAAAAAAAAGTAAAATAAAGGATCTGCCATGGTTAGACTAACAAAATGATCTACCAATATATCACTATTTCAAGATCTACATGTAAATGTCTATGAAAGTCCACAAAAAGGTAATGTATTTGTATTTATATCCTATTCTATTCAGCGCTACTATCTTTTAAAAGATATCTTCTTCTTCTATATTTGACAATTATTTCTTAACGTAAGCATTTTGTCCGGCAAATTGTGGACAGTATCTTTAAATTACAAATACATGTAAACTTAGTCTTACCCCAACATTGGAATCCATCGCCAGTGGTCGTTGGCGGGCAGGAGGAACAGGTTGGATTGAGGCTTGGGGCCGGAAGGTCGATGCACGTGACCCCAGGGTAGCACGGATTCAGTTGGCACGAGTCATAGTCGCTGGCACAGTACGTACCGGCCCAGCCCGTGTCACACTCACACTGGGCAACCTGTTACAATCAATTACAACAGAAAGGAATGGTCAATTAACATCCTCAATTATGCTACAGTCAAACCTGTCTATAAAGACCACTCAACGGAGACAAAAAGGGTGGTCTTTAGTAGCAGGTGGTCTGCATAGACAGGTTGGTTTACATGTAAACTGCTAAGGAGCTAAAGATTAGTGGTCTTTTAAAGCAGGTCAATTACAACAGAAAGGAATGGTCAATTAACATCCTCAATTATGCTACAGTCAAACCTGTCTATAGAGACCACTCAAGGGAGACAAAAAGGGTGGTCTTTAGTAGCAGGTGGTCTGCATAGACAGGCTGATTTACAAGTAAATTGCTTAAAGTTACTAGGGAGCCAAGATTAGTGGTCTTTTAAACTGGTGGTCCTTAAGAGACAGGTTTGACTGATAACTATCAACCATATATATCATTAAGTTTCTTCACAACAAATCATGAAACAAATTTTTTTCACATGTTTTTTCTCATCTTGCGACCTCTTAAAGGGGACCACCAGGCAAAGAACAACACATAATTTTATGTTTTAGTACCGTTCTGTGATTTGCAAAGGGTTGTGTAATTCATAAACAATGCAATTCATTACCACCACTTACGGAACCACAGACTATTATTTCCTGGTTCCGTACAGGCCAAACATTTGCGAGTGCGCCAATGCTATTCACGCGTACGTTTGGAGACAATAGAATCCCGGACGATTCGTTCGCTCTGGACAAAGTAGTCTTCGTACATGCAAACCCATGAACGCATGATTTAGAATGGTGATGCGTTTTCCAATTATATATTTTTTTTTCTGGAAACATTTTTGTGAACTTGTTGATGGAATGGACTACCAAAGATATTACCTTTCATTTATAAGAATATTATTTTTGGGTGGTGGTACCCTTTAAAGAAAAATACTCACTGCAAATTTGTCGTTGTTGAGGTCGTTGCCCTCCTGTGTGGAGGTGAAGTCGCAGGTTCCGTTGTTCTGGCAGTCGCAGAGGATGATCTGCAGCTGCAGGAAGCGAGAGACGAGCCCGTCGCTGGCGAGGATCCCCATGCTGACGGCGGTGGTGACGTCGCTCGGGGAATACGTCAATATCCCAGCTGCAAATAAATGATGGTAATAAATAATAATTATTATAGATCGTATTTATATAGCGCCTAATGCAGAACAGCCTCTAAGCACTTATTATTACCCCTGGTCATTATGGTACAGTTCAGACCCGCACAATTATCTTGCACACATTCTCAACTCCCCGGGGAGCATAACAGTTGATCATTGCAATTCATTATTATTATTATTTTTTACAATTCATTGTTTTTATCGTCAACACGTATGGCAACAAACAAGCTCATTTGCGCGTGTTTAACATTGAAATACATACAAAACATATTAATCAAGAACCTAATATCAAAGCCGTAACCATCAGGCTATCTCAGTGGTCTATTGGTTATGACGCCCGTCTATTTATCAGGAGGTTGTGTGTTTAATCCCCACCTGAGGGCTCAGCACTATTTATTACTATCATTATTATTATTATTATCATTATTATCTTTATAATCATTATAATCATTATAATCATGATTAAAAATATCATTATTACTATTATTATCATTATTATTATTATAATTATCTTACTTAGTGGGTCGATGGTTGCATTGGGCGGCACATTGCCCTGCAGGCTAAACTCCACCACGTCTCCATTGGGGTCCTCTGCTAAAGCCTGGAACATGTAGGACCTGCCGACGATGAGGGTCAGGACACCGTCGGCGTCGAGGCCTGGATAGTTCGGGTTCTCGTTCAGCTCCGTGATGTTGCTCAGGAAGGGCGGATAATTGCCTGCAAAGGTAATAGTAATAATGATTATTATTGGTAACATTTATGATAAAAATAACAATAATAATAATAATAACAACAATAATAATAACAATGATAATAAAATAAATAATAATACTAATAACAATAGTAATAATAATAATTAGTTGAATAGATTCAAGTCCTTAGGAACAGCGGGTGATTGCGGGTAACTGCCTGCAATAATACTAATAATATGGGAGCAGGTAAAGAGTCTAGCTTCCAATCCTAGCAGAATCTTCATCAGGGCAAAAATTACAACTCCATTTGGCCAGACTGATACAATACAAAACAAAATATAACAAGACAAAATAAGGTTTCTAGGGAATATCACTGTGGAGTGATGGAACAGCAGGAATTTGAGAAAAATACTGCTGAAAACTATGAATTGATCCTTGAACAAATTGAGGAAAAAAGCCTCTAAGCACTTGTAAGTTTAAGTTAAAGACCTTCCCGTGCCAATGTTGGCACATAAGACGGCGCCTATCTCCGATTCATTAGCCCTAGGCCACACGTCTACTAAATGTAGCGAAAGCTACAGAAGGGGGCCAGTCCTCTGGTAACTCGTGTGATCAACTTTCCCTTCTCCATTATATAAATACTGAGCGCCTGGCTAGAAGGCAGAAGGTACCATTGTTAAAGTCTTTGGTATGACCCGGTCTGGGTTCGAACCCGGGACCTCCCGTGCATGAGGCGGACACTCTAATCGCTAAGCCACCATGCTCGGTTACGTCCTTACCGAGATCCAAAACCTCTTGCTCGCGCGTCTGGCTCGTCATCATCGTGTTCGTTCCGACGGAGAGATCCTTTGTCGCGAGTGCATCAAACAGACAGTCGTTGTCCGTCGTGCAGTTGGCCTGGGCGAAGGAGAGGAAAGTGGGATCCGCAGACGCAATCAGGTCGGCGAGGAACAGCGGCGTGAAATTTGCGGAGTTGAACGTTGTCCACGTGTTGTCCACGAGGTAGGTGAAGAGGGTTGTGGACTCGTCCACGCGCCCTTTGGTAAGAAAACATAGTAATAGAGAGTTAAAGAAAACCAACACCCCAATATAATTTTCTAATATATGACCGGCTATAGCAAAACCCTGCACTTGTCAGTAATTCACGTTTTGAAGAAATGGCCATTTTAGGTTCACATAATGTGTGTAAAAGACCTATGATTGTAAAATTTAAACAACTCTATCTTCGCCAATTATTGACCCATTGGTTAGAACAAAGCATCAAATGAAAGCTTGTGATGACGCCTTTCTAATGGTGTGAAAATCTACATTTTGATTTTTTTATCAACAAGTGCCGGGTTTCGTTATAGCCGGTCACATATATGAAAGATAATAGTTTTAGTAGTCAATTCCACTACAATTTTAGGGGGGAAAAAAGGTTTCCAAAAAATATAATGTAATCTCCATTTGAAAGCTCTTCATCGTATTGAAACAAATGTGGTCATGGGTCTACAGAAGACTAGTTCTATTGTCCGTGAATGCTCGTTTGCAGTAGTTATGATTAAAATGTGGGAATGAAAATATTCACAACAAATTATTTTTAAAATACAATACACGAGCACTGAATACCGAGGGGTGTCTAGGAAGAACACGTACAGCATCAGGGTTTTCTATAGCTCGGCTGTTAAGAGTACCGGTCTAGCAATCCGGAGGTTTCGGGTTCAAATCCCTGAGGTGTCCTTTGCTCATTTTTTGTGTTCAATGATTTAGAACAAATCCATCTCTACTCACATAATTCTCCCAGATCGAAGAGCTGCTCTTCCGTCAGATTGAACGGTGTGGGATGAATGGTACCATCGGGACTGACTATGTCATCTGCTACGTCCCCATTCCAAATACCTGGAAAAAAGCAACAACTAGAAATTAATCACTTTTCTTTACAATGGCCTGGTCAGACAAACAGACTGACAATGTCATCTGCTATGTTACCATTCCAAATAAATGGAAAAAAGCAACAAACAGAAATTACTTGATCTAATAAAATGACTGTATATAGTATCTGCTTGATGGGCTAACCATTTTCTTTTCACAAAGATTTTACATTTGAGTTTCAACAAAGTCTGGCTATTAACAACAGAAATGATAAAATGGCTTTCCATTTTGTAGACTTTGTAAGCCCAACTGAGGATTTAATTTAAGAATTTAAGAATCTTTATGAAACACCCTCCCATAGTCTTGTTCCCTTACCATAGATACCAGTAGTGCGTCCATCTTGGTATGAAGTGGGTGCCTGGAACGAGAAATCAAGCATGTTGATCTGGAACCCCACGGTCACTGAAAAGTCGTTGACACCTTCGCGCCAGATGGCCATGTAACGGTCTCCAGTCGACTGAGACCCGGTCCCAACAAACCGCAGATCAAAGTTCGCGTCCGTTGAGACAAAATCATCTACAGAAGAACAACAAATTGTTAGAATAGATTATGTTTATAGAAAACTGAATTAAAGTCGTTGTCTCCTTCGCGCCAGATGGCCAGGTAACGGTCTCCAGTCGACTGAGACCCGGTCGCAACAAACCGCAGATCAAAGTTCTCGTTGATTGAGTCAAAATCAACTACAGAAGAACAAAAAATTATTAGAGTTTCTTTATTACATAAACAAATCTGTAGTTTATTCAGAGACTGTGTACGCATAATAAGGCAAGAAATCAAATTTGTTTAAAATCAAGTTTTTACTAAATTCAGATGAAAGTACTTGTACTATTTTTTTTCCTTTTAATGACTGCTGCTCCATATTAAGTATTTTCATTACATATACTACAGTATACGTTTCAATATCGGTTAATAATGCCCCTATAACGACATTTCTGACGTAGTTTTCGTTGTTGTTGCAAATACTGCAAAGTAGCTATAACTTACCGGTCTTTAGTATAGCTGGGTCGACCAGGTCGGTGCCATTGGCCAGATATACTACAGTATACATGTACGTGTCAATATCGGTTAATAATGCCCCTATAACGGCATTTCTGACGTAGTTTTCGTTGTTGTTGCAAATACTGCAAAGTAGCTATAACTTACCGGTCTTTAGTATAGCTGGGTCGACCAGGTCGGTGCCATTGGCCAGATATACTACAGTATACATGTACGTGTCAATATCGGTTAATAATGCCCCTATAACGGCATTTCTGATGTAGTTTTCGTTGTTGTTGCAAATACTGCAAAGTAGCTATAACTTACCGGTCTTTAGTATAGCTGGGTCGACCAGGTCGGTGCCATTGGCCAGATATACTACAGTATACATGTACGTGTCAATATCGGTTAATAATGCCCCTATAACGACATTTCTGACGTAGTTTTCGTTGTTGTTGCAAATACTGCAAAGTAGCTATAACTTACCGGTCTTTAGTATAGCTGGGTCGACCAGGTCGGTGCCATTGGCCAGATATACTACAGTATACATGTACGTGTCAATATCGGTTAATAATGCCCCTATAACGGCATTTCTGACGTAGTTTTCGTTGTTGTTGCAAATACTGCAAAGTAGCTATAACTTACCGGTCTTTAGTATAGCTGGGTCGACCAGGTCGGTGCCATTGGCCAGATATACTACAGTATACATGTACGTGTCAATATCGGTTAATAATGCCCCTATAACGGCATTTCTGATGTAGTTTTCGTTGTTGTTGCAAATACTGCAAAGTAGCTATAACTTACCGGTCTTTAGTATAGCTGGGTCGATCAGGTCGGTGCCATTGGCCAGGATAGTCATGTTGGTGCGGTCAGAGTGCAGGATGAACTCAATCTGCAGAAAGAAAAAAAAACAGAGAAGAACACGAGTCAGAAGGCGGAGACACTCACAAAGAGTGATCATTCATTATTTGTTTGGAAAAAAGAGAGTACCTAAATTATCTTAGACACAAAGCAGGTAGATTTATTTTTGTGCACAATTGTATTAAAAGTTACATAATGTACATGTAATAATAATACTACTAATAATAGGTTTGATTTATATAGCGCCTAATATGATACAATATCTATTGTATTACTATTATTACCCCCGTCATAGGATACAATGCAAGCCAGCACACATTGTGCGCACCATCTCCACTCCCTGGGGAGCATTCCTTCAAAGCGGCTCATAGGCATACACATATATGTATACCAAGATCTTACAACTTCTACGGACAACATATCCATTTATTGTCCATTAAGAAATAAAGAAACTTGGGACTTCCACAAATTATGATCATTCAAAAAATATCAACAATCATCAATGCGTACACACCAAACATAAATCAACAGCTATGTGGGGCTCTTTTTATTTGCGATACCTTTGTGGAACCATACTCGGCAGCGAAAGCAATCACGGTGCCATAGTCCGCAAGTAGGCCGCAAATAAGACAGCATATCCATTTATCGTCCATCAAAAAAATTAAGAAACTTAGACTGCTTCCACAAATTATGATCATACAAAAATAATCAACAATCAACAATGCATACAGATCCAACATAAATCCACAGCTTTCTATACCTTTGTGGAACCATACTCGGCAGCGAAAGCAGTGAACACGGTGCCGGAGTCCGCAAGTAGGCCGTCCTTGTCAATCGCCTTCTCGGTACGCGCCTGCAGCTCAAATCCTGTTGAGTTGATGCGTATGAGAGTGTACTCGCCAAGTCCGTTGAACGTGTACTGAAACGTGTCCAGAGTGGTGATGTGTGGATCACCAATACCCCAACCTAAGAAGAAGACAAAAACATTTTGAGAGCATAAAGGACATTTGAAGGATGAATAAATTCTTACCTTTTTCAGATGATCGCAAATTAACATTTGGAAAAATAATGAAAATAGGGAAATAAGTGATAGTGTTCATCATATCTTCAGAACTATGTTGTAAATCTCGAAAAAAGGTATCATTTACAAGATGATATTTTGTATGAAATGATGGAAGCTTTAACTCAAAAATGGCAAAAATGGTTTCATCTGTATTCTCACAAAAATTTCAATTTAAAACAAAGTTTTTAATGTGATTCAAGGCAGGCATGCTTGAATGAAATGTAGCCTGTCAAACTTTGTTTTTTTTTCTGGCCAAAGTAAAGAAATCAAGGGAATGAGAACACTTGAACCTGTGTATAGTGAGCAACTATTATGAAAGGAAACAAGAAAAGTGGCCACTATAGACAGGTGACCTATATAATTATACAAGTTAAATTACACTGTTTTTCTGAGCAGGGGATCACTTTTAGTGGTCACTACATGCAGGTTGGCCACTATAAACAGGTGGCCACTATAGACAGGTGACCTCTATAGACAGGTTCCATTACACTGTTTTCTCTGCAGGGGATTACTGTGGCCGCTAAGACAAGTTTGACTGTACATTTTTGGTGGCCACTATAAGTAGGTTGGCCTCTATAGACAGATGGCCACCAAGACAGGTTTGACTGCGCTTACCTTGCCCGACTGGGTAGTAGTTGTTGCAGCTCCGACGTGGCCGCTTCGTCTCGTACAGGTTGCAGAAGTAGGAGTCTGACGACTGGCTACAGCAGTAGTACCGAGGCAGCACATCGTTTTCTGTGTGAAAAATTATAAGATATCATCATTAAATCATCATAAAAATACTAATATAATGGCATTTATAGAGCGGCACAAAGGTATCTAGCTGCCCTATTCAGAGACGCATTATTACACTCGGTCATCTGGCAAGAGCTAGTGTCAAGTCCTAGTTTAAACATTGCAGTGTCATTAAATACTTACGGGCCCACGTGGTGTACTGGAAGCTGCGCGTGGACCGTGACGTGACGAGAAAGCTCTGGATGTGGCTACTCTCCCACAGCGTGTTGTAACCGACCGCGAGACTTTCGTTGCGGAAGTAGACGCAGCGCGAACCAGCCTGGCTCTGGCCCGGGAACACCTGCTGCACGCACTCGTCACTATTCTTTAAGCGATCTGAAAACATTTAATGAAAATAAAAATTGAGTCATCATAAATAAGATTGAAAGAGATCACTTGATCAACACGTTTGATGCAAAACATTAATTTATTTTTAAAAACACCTTGTTGAATAAAACCGACCGCGAGACTTTCGTTGCGGCGGAAGTAGACAACAGCACGAACCCTCCTTGCCAGTGCCCGCAACAATCGCTGTATGCACTACAAATTAAACGAAAATGTAAAATGACTCATCTGAACTAAGATCGAAAAGAGATCACTCGATCATCACGTTTGATGCAAAACATTGGTTGATACAAAAAGTCATTCGACTAAAACAGACAAAAGCTGGTTTACCATCATGACTGAGATACAGTCGCACCTGTCTAGAGGGACCACCTAATGGAAACAAGAAATGTGGTCTCTGTAGACAGGTGACTTCTATTATAGATTATTATAGGTTACCGTATTTGTCGGTGTATTAACCGCACCTTTTTTTTTTTCTTTTTTTTTTTTTTAAAGTGCGGTTAATACACGGGTGCGGCTAATACCGTATTAACAACACTTTTTTCTTTTCTTTTTTTTTTAGGGGGTGCGGTTAATACACCGGAGCGGTTAATACACCGACAAATGCGGTAGTTAGCATTGTTTTTGATGTGTGCATGGGATGGCTTTTGGTGGCCACTATAGGCAAGTTGGCTGCGATGGATTAGGTGACCACTAAGAACGCTTTGACTGTAGTTAAGATAATCTTTTTAATAAAAAAGAGTGGAATTGACCAAATAATGAAGGTGACTTTCATACCGGGATAGGGGTCGACCACGGGCAGACCGGTTCCGGAGGGATAGGAGGCGCATGTCCTGAATCGCCGATCGTTCTGGGCCTGGATGCGAGTACACGGGCACGGGAGCACGCCAGGGTGGTCCTTCGTATAGCCGTAGTCATTGTCGTACCAGCTCTGGCAGTAGTCGGCAGCGTTCACGTAGTCCTCCGCGTGCTCGTCCAGTCGGTAAACGAACCTACCGAGCTCGTACGTCGTGGATCGTTTTCGGCGGCCAGTTGTTCCGGCAAGGAAGATGTTCCCAACCAGCTGGTCGGGCCTGCATGTAATAATACATTCATCATTTACAAAACTCATCATTATTGTCATTTTTGCCCTGACAAAGACTCCGCTAGGATTGAATTTCTAGGATCAAACAAATTTCATACAAATACATGTACACAGATGCAAGGAAATATAACTAGCCTCAACACTAATCCTTATTCTCTACTGGCCCATTTGGGCAAGTAAACTCATATACATGTATGTTCAAATTTTGCTTGCCCAAACAGACAATTCACTTGCCTACTTCCTTCTAGATTAGATTTGCACAGAAGGATTTACATTCCACTTTTGTAGTTCCCCGATCGGGCAACCAGACTAGAACCATTTATGAATTTGTTCTTACCCGCCATAGATGTTAACTTGCCCAGTGCAATCAGGCAGCGTGTCAAGATGATACTGCACAGAACAAAGAAAGTCCTGCAGTTCTAGCAATATTCGTAATGATGGAAATGGTTACCTGAACATTTGGGCGCGTGTGTATCCCTCGGTCGACTTCAGGTCAAAGAAGCCTGCAGGCGTCCTGTAGCCGATGATGGGAAGCTGATCCGTCGGTAGCTGGTCGGCATCAAACTGGAAATCGTCTTCCTGGAAGTACAGAAGACTGACTCCCTGCACGCCATCGGTCGCAAGCACCGCTTGGAACGTGTTCGTCTGCAGGCAACAAATATAAGTCATAATGTATGTTTTTTCAGTGATAACAAATGGAAATGAAAATAGATCTTGCATCAAACTACACCACGTCCTATAGAGTGGTGAAGTGTGATGTCATAAATTATGTCATAAACATTTTTTTTAGAATTTTCAAATTTGGACTTCATTTTCAGAAAGAGCATAAAAAATAATGTCCAAATACCGAAAATCAAAGGAATAGGTTACGTATTGGCTGAGATATGCCCATCCGAATGATTTTTTTGTCAATGGGCAATCAGTGTTATAGTGCACTGGTTCATAAATTTATGAACCAGTGCACTATAACACTGATTGCCCATTGAAGTAAAATTCATTCAGATGGGCATATCTCAGCTAATACGTAACCTATTCCTTTGATTTTTGGTATTTGGTCATTATTTGTTATGCTCTTTCTGAAAATGAAGTCCAAAATTGAAAATTCTAAAAAAGTGTTTTTATGACGTCATGGCTTCTGTACTCTATAGGAAGTGGATAATAAAGATTCTACGGTGGTGTTTCACAAAGATTCAAAGTTGGACCTAAAGTATGGAAAGCCACTTGTAGCCTAGGAATCAACAAACAAAATTGCATATATTTGACATTTTACAAGAAACGTTTTTAATAAAAACCATGAAATGTCATTGTATAATGAAAGATGCAATGTAGTTACGACTTTCGACAACATTTGAAGCCTTGTTTTAAAAGTCTTCATGAATGTACATAGAAACAAAAGGCTTTCCATAACACACCCCCTCACCTCCCCCCCCCCCCCCCCCCCCCTCCCGGCAATCCATCCCAAGCACCATGTGGAACGTGGTGCTCTGCAAGCGACACATAAAAAGATTTTTTCTAAGTATTTAAACTATAATTACATATGTGACCTTACACCACAAAACGACCAATAAGTCGGGGAAAATAATTGTGTCGATTTTCACAGGACATTAAAGTAGAAGCCATTACCTTTAAAATGGTATATAATTTGTCATATTCGGAATAAGCAAACCCTCTCAAAATGAGTGCTTGAGATTTGGAACATGGCTTTGGTTAAAAAGCGTCCTCTGTTGATACATTAGCCGCCAGGAATTTGACAGCTCTATGGCTATTGTGTGTATTATGTGGTGCAGATATGTCAGAACAATGTCCCGTTACTGTTGGATAGCTTGATTAAAATCTTACCTCTGTTGATGTGTCAGCCACCCCGAATCGCCTCAAGTTCTCCCAGGTAATGATCATGGCCCACTTGGCGATGAAGAAGGTGTTGAGGGAGATGTCTGCATCGTTGACGATGGCGGACACCTCGTCGAGAAGGGTGATGTCGTTAAAGTCAGTCTCCTCGTAAATCTGGTGAATGTGGAAGCGGGGACAAATATCAATCAATTACTAGTAAACAGAGTCAGATTCTTTGTAAATCTTTGTCAATGTGGAAGCATGAAACGATATCTATCAACAGTGCATGCACACTGATTGAGTGTAGAAGAATGTTAAAGAGTCAGATTCTCCATAAATCTGGTGAAGGTAGAAGCATGAAATTGATCAACAGTACATGCTCACTGACTGGGCTCAGAAGCATAAGGTCCACATGTGCAACTTATTCTAATTAATAATTTTATTAGCCAAATGCAAACAAAAATTTACTTTGCATTTAAATGGAATGTCTATAAAGGAAGTTATGTTGATTGTAATTTGTCTTCAAACACTTACAGGATCAAGGGCAACATTGTGTTTTATTTCAAATGCAACTTAACAATATGTTCAACGGTATCAAGTGAAATTTGTATTTAAAGGGTACCACCACCCAAAAATAATATTCTTATAAATGAAAGGTAACATCTTTAGTATTCCATTCCATCAACAAGTTCACAAAAATATATTTCCAGAAAAAAAAAATTATAATTGGAAAACGCATCACCATTCTAATGCATGCGTTCATGGGTCTGCATGTACGAGACTACTTTGTCCAGAGCGAACGAATCGCCCGAGATTCTATTGTCTCCAAACGTACTCGCAAATGTTTGGCACGTACGGAACCAGGAAATAGTAGTGGTTCCTCCGTAAGTGGAGGAAATTAATTGCTTTGTTTATGAATTACACAACCCTTGCAAAATGTTAGGTATCTATTTGATATCACAAAACGGTACCAAAACATATAATTATGTGTTCTTCTTTGCCTGGTGATCCCCTTTAACTGATGTGCATTTAAACAAAAAAGTAGGGTATTGATATGTTGGGAGTTGTGTTGTTGAAATTTCAACTCTAAAAATATTGAGACCTAATATATGCAATAGTACACAGGGCTTTAAGTGTCTTTCTAAGGAACTTGGTAATGTTTTCTCTCTGCTAAGGACATGACTGAAAAAAAAAATTGCCTGGTAGTTTTGGGTGAAAAGAATTACTAGTAGCCTAAACTATGGGACCAAAAATAATTTTGACCACTAAAAAGCTGCATCGCTTTGTGTGATCCTGCGCACTTTCCTTAGAAAAGTCAATTTAATTATCCTTGGGTAAGTGCCCGGTGTATATAGCTTCTGACTATTCAAGCAATGAAAAGGGTTTCATGGGAACTTCCCCCATTCAAGGGTCTTTGTGGCTCGATGGGTGGGCACCGGTCTAGCAATCCAGAGGTCTCGGGTTCGATTCCCGGCGAAGCCCATTTTTCTTGCTCATTTTCAATCAATTACTCACTTGGTAGAAGACATTGGAGTCAGTGGCAGAGGTAGCAGCCGATATGCCGAAGATAGCGATTGCAGGCAGTACATCCCCAGCACTGGTGCTGTTAAAGTTTGTCGGGTGAGAAAACTCGCTCAGATCAACGCTAAGAACGTTGCTGAATGCAACGATACCCGAGTTTGTGATCTGATCGATTATATAGGAGGAAAATGGGAAAAACATAGTTAACGGCATCGCTCAGAATTAGCCATTACGATCTTTTCAATTTATGTGAGAAAATGGAAAAACGCGAGTGCATGACGGCAACGCTGCTGATATCGTTGCTGATACCGGAGATTGTGATCTGATTGATTTTACACAAAGAAATGGGAAAAACATTGTAATGGAATCGCTCAGAATTAGCCATCTATTCAATTTACACGAGAAAATAGACAAAAATCAATTCTGAAGTCGGTTGTCATGTATTCTTCAAATATTGTAACTTAAATTTGTGAAAAGTTCCTTTATCAGCATTATCACTTCAATGTTGTATACAATTTTCTAGTAAATTAAGAGTAAGGAAGTGGATCTTACATGAATGTATCTGTAGAGCGAATCGCCGAACGGGAACAGCGTGCGTCGCTGCAAGGGACCGGACACCGAGTATCCTTCTACGACACTACCTCCAGGGGTGGCGCTGATACTGGAGTCGTTGTTAGCCGTGCCGTACGGGAAGTAGATTGGCACTAAGAAATGAAAATTAACATAATGCATATATTATCACCATTATCCCATTAGATTGGCACAAAAAATTATCAAAATTAACAAAATATTATATAATTATTTAACACCATTAGCTGTGCCGTACGAAAAGTAGAATGGCACTATAAAGAAATGCAAATAACAAATATATATTATTTATGTCAATTCTCTAAAACATTGTTTGTCTTGGTAACCACTCATCGTTTTTTGGGGGAGCCAGCTACAATTTTGGGAAATAAAACAAAAATTCTACAGTATACTAATACTGGTAAAATAAAACACAAACGCCAAAAAAATGCCAAAAAAACGCCAAACTTACGGACACATGACAAGACACCGTCCCCGAAGTAGCCCGTATTACATGCACAGGTATATGATCCAGCAGTGTTGGTACACGTCGCATCGGCGTCGCAGTTGTCTGTGCCAACCGTACATTCATCCACATCTGCAAATCAAAGATAAATTTCAATTTAATTAAATTCTTTATTTCAACCTAATATATAAAATCAAAATAATATAAAAATACATAAAATACAAACAAATTTATGAATGGTTGTGCATGGTGCCCTAAAAAGCACATGCTTGTAAGCGGGGCACAATGTACATAATGTTTAAAGAAAATTAACAAAACACAATACATTTCAATTTGAGCATAAGGGAAACATGCAACAAATCATCACATACAAACTATACTGGGCAACATACATTACAATGCTGACGAAGGGTGCAGATGACAGCAACAAATTTTGGAGGTAAAATATTTACAAGTATTGTGATCAAAATTTGTAAAGATGTTACGTCTTGTCTGTTTAGGGTAAATTACCCTGTATTGTTTCTATCTGTGATTTATCACCATTCTGTCAGCAACCACTGGAGGTGTTTCACAAAGCAATATTTTGTCATGACAAATTTGTCATCATGACAGATTTTTATATAAGGACATTTTGGCCTAAATTTTGCCAAAACTTTGCCAAATATTAGCCAAATATGGTTATGGCCAAATATGTATAATTTGGCTAAATTTGGCCCAAATTTTGGGCTAAAGGTCCCCCGTAATGCCACCATAAAAATGTGTCATTATGACAAATTTGTCACGATGACAAAATATTGCTTTGTGAAACACCCTCCGAAATGGGACGGAAGGCTTTTAGTCACAGTTATTCTGTTTTTCACTCCCCGGCATTCAAGTTGTTGCCATTTTTTTCACTTTGTTACATCTCAATGATTGTATACTTTATTTGCCGAATAGAATAAACAAGTTGTAACAAAAATAGTCAGTAGTAATAACAAATAACAAGGACTTACCCGCGCAAACAAGTCCTGTTCCATTGTAGCCAGCATTGCAAGTGCACATGAAGCTACCCAGGGGCATGTTGGAACACGCTGCATTCGTGTCACATGGCGATACGGTCAGCAGGCACTCATTTATTTCTGCAAAGAGGAAAATAAACATCATTAGTAAACATTTCATTTTTCATTTCATTTTTCATTTCATTTTGAGCATTTATTCCCATTCAAATTCAAATTGAAATACATGATTTCAAAGATTCATATATATGCAATAAAAACATTAAACAAAAATTACGAAAGCATTACAACTATTTACATTAACGGCATAAACAAAACACACATAGAAGAAGAGAAATGAAAGCAAGATTTACAATATGAACCATACAAACTACAAAATGTATGTGTAAATAAAACAAATATTAATTAATAATAATTTGTTCAAACATAATTTGTATGCAACAAAAGATTCTTTTAGCTGCCATCTAGGGTCAACTTATTAACATGACAAATGCTTAAATGCCCAGATAACCTCAGTTAGTAACCAAAGTTACATTAAGAATGGAACTATATAAAGCTAGTGAGGTTTTTGTTCTGGGCCCAGTTAGACAGTGTATTAACTCTACATGGGGGACATATATATTCTATGAGTTATAAGGAACAATATAACACATAACATGTTCAAGGGCTACTTTTCAAGCCTTCATTATATCACTTGAAAATGTATATATTAGGAAAAAGATTATTTCCTTAGCTTTTGAGTTTGCCCCGATTATTTCACAAAGCACTCTCAAAATGTGTTTTTCCATAAAAACTCTTTGCAAATTTAATGGGCTCTTTTGGGCATTTCGGGGGCATTTCCTGAGCCCCTCCCTGATCAGGTGTATTTTTGTAAGGCCAACACACCTCTACACTGCGGATGGCTCGGAAGGAACAGCGTATCGTTGCAAGTTATGTCTGCATTGGGGGTTTCAAGCTCGTATCCAGAGTCACAGGTGCAGTTTGGGTTCACTCCGTGCATGTAGACGTCAGTGGTACAGGTCAACGCACTCTTGCTCGTATCAATGTGGCAGTTACCTGGAGAAAAGTTGAAATAGCGAAAGATGAAACAGGATTAGTTTCTCATTTGAATTTCACTTCATTTCTTTCATATCGCATTTCTTTCATATCGCAATTCAGCGCATTCTTGCTCTTATCAATGTGGCAGTTACCTGAAGACAAGTTAGCAAGAGGTACGAAAATAATTATTTTGTATTTGTACTTGTTACATAGTTTGTTATAAACAGGTGCAGAATAAAATGCTTATCGTTGCAGTCTTTACATAAATATACACATGCACGGAAAAGATGTAAAAGCATTTTCATTTTCAGCAAATACATAAAATATAACGATTGAATTATCAAACGTTACAAATATCAACCCATTTTTACTTTAAGATTGCAATGCAAGTATCATGAAAATACAAATTAGGAAACTCAATGAAATTACACTAAGTACAAAAATCTCCATGAATCTTTGCAAACTGGACTTACTGATTCATTAATGAATCATTCAAATAAATGAATATATCAGCAAACTGAAAGAAACTACTGATTCAAGAATAATTAAATACATACAAAATTACAAGCTAGAAGCGGTTACTTACGGTAACAATTGGGTCCCGATGTGAACGTGCCGTTTTCACAGGTGACCGAGCTACTTCCTATAAGCGTACTGCCGATGATACAGTCCAAATCCAGGACAGCGCCATTCTGGTATTTCGACTGCCCCGTGCTCGTACTCGCTAGCACAACGCGATCGTTCAGTGAAGGGAACGGGCACGCATCTAATGGGGGGAATACACGTACAGTGGATGATACGCATACATGTCATGACAAGACGTTTTGTGAAAACAAATTATGTTTTTATTACAATGCAATTAATGCAGGAATGAATTTCAAATTTTAGGGGGCTACTTTTTCAATCTGATGAATATCACAAAATATTTCACATAATACTCTAATAGATGATAATTTTAGGAGCTACCTACTGATTTGAGGGGGCTATTTTGAAAATTAGGGGGCAAAATCACCCTCAGCCCCCTGTATATTTCCTACCCTGGTACAATGTGCATAATAGCTTTTAATCTATCATAAGAATGGTCATGACCTCGGACAAAACAACTTAAATAAAAGATGCGAGAAATTTAGGAAAATACTATCATGCCACAAAAGTGATTAAAAACAGAAATGTTACACTATAGAGATCGACACTTTGCTCAAATGGGAAATTTCTATAATACTACAAAATTAATGTGATGAGTAAGCGTACTACCTCAGGTCTAGATCTATAATAAGAGTTGTAAATAGATCAATACCATTTAAAAGTTAAGGCTAGTCACGAAAAAGGGCAGATTTTAAATAATCAGTCAGATCTGGGCGACTAGCAAAAACAAATAAATATGTGTCTAATCTGGATCCCAGGCCGAAATTTAGATCTGGGCCTTATAGAGTGGTGATGTGTGACGTCATCAAAAACCAGAATTTCCAAATTTGAACTTCATTTTACGAAAGAGCATTGAAAATCGATTGAATATGTTGAGCATTGGCCGAGATATGCCCATCTGAATGAATTTTATTTCAATAGGAAATCAGTGTTATTTTGCTCTGGTTCGTAACGTTATGAACCAGCAGAATAACACTGATTTCCTATTAAAATCTATCCATTCGCATGGTCATATCTCCAAGCCAATGCTTAACATATTCAATTGATTTTTTGAACAATTTGGCAATATTTTGAATGCTTTTTCGGAAAATGAAGTTCAAATTGAGAAATTCTCAAAAATAGATTTGTATGATGTCACAGCTTCGGTACTCTATAGTAGTCTTTTAGTTACGAACCTGCACAGTAGGTGTCAGACTCATCCTCCCCCGCCATACAGTTGTTGATGCCGTTGCAGACAAGTGCTTCATCGATGCAGGAGTTATCATCGCACATAAAGAATCCTGTCCCACAGGGCGTGACGGTAGTGTATGTGTTGGTCGTAGTACCTAAGGTATTGAGGAACAAACACACAAAGAAACGTTACAAGGTGTCGATGGTTAAAGGAACTACAGCGTCTAGATGGCCTAATTTTCTCAATTAGGCCCTCTAATTTAAAGCAATTTTTCCTCAAGAAAAAGAATTTGGCAGTTATTTCCCATGAAATCAATCAATTTTCGGGTAATTAGTAAATTATCTAATTCTCCTGGGATCGCCCCTTTTAAAATCGCCCAAATGTGACGTCATCTTAAGAACTTTGCCCCGTACACGACGCCTCTCTAAATTCTGTAGATGACGTAAGCCGATGAATTGTCAATCACGCTGCTGATTTTGGACCCTAAATGTTGGCGGGGTGTAAACTGGCTGCTAAGCGAGATTTGGCATCGGAAAATTAGCCTAAAATCACGACTGTGTTTATTTTCATGGAGTTTGTTTCGGCAGACCTAGTTTACAAGTCATCAACTATGAAATAATTTGGCTTAGCCAGTTGCCTAGTATTGTTAGTACGACTGATCCGATGAGGAAGATTAAAAAGTGGTTGCTCCAAAGTCAAAGTCAAATGAGATTACTATAATTTGCTGATGATGCTGCCTATAAGTACAGATCAACAAAAACAGCAAAAATCTGAAATCGTAAGAGGCCGGATGACATATCAGTTTCCTTGGAGCAAACCCTTGGCCTTACACTACACAAATTATGAAAATGATATACTCAGCTCAAATACAAATACAAAGGTCAAGGATGATACGTACTCCATGAATTTACTATCATGCTTATAAATATTTTATTAATGAGTGGTCTTCTTTTTTTTTTTGTATGAGGCAGCACAGCTTCTAGTTCTATCATGCTATATCGTGCAAATTTGCTGATACTCAATTAATCAATCAAATGGTATCTCAATACTAATGTATGACACTTGTCTTATCATTTTTATGCGCAACTTATAAATACAGAGTGACACTGACAGACAGTCACTCACAGACACAGTCACAGACTCATTTTCAGTTTTAAAATAGCATTTTTGTCACTGTTTGTTAGGGAATGTAGCGACCATTTTTTACTATACCAAGGACAACAAGTGGATCGTTTCCCACATCAGTCAGTCTGACTCTGAGCTTAAGGCTTTAACTTAAGAATAAGACAGTTAAACTTAAAGTTAAAAAGTTAGTTTGATATTCATTCATTAGATTAGAGAGTTACAAACATAAAACTTGAAACTCTAGAACTCTAAAATGTAGTAAACTCTTAGAACATAGTATGGATACTATTATGAAAAAAATGCTTTTATAGTAGTGTTGAGTGTGCATGTTGATGCATTATGTAGCAGCAGCAACCCAGCAACCCAACCATACCAACTGCAGCAGCATGCAGCGGCAGCGAAGCGGACTTTGCCCGGCCGCGCCCGTAGGCGCACCGGCGTGGGATACATTAATGAAGGTCTCCGCGTCTAATGGTTACAAACTTACACCTCAAAATATATAAATACAAAGATTTTCTCGGCAAATTCACGTTATCACTTCAACACCCATGTTTACATACACACGTGTACTTGCCTTCAAACTCAAACGGTAGAGAAATGTTTCGTTTTCCATGATAAAATCTTAAATTCACCGCCACTCAATAAGTCAGTCAATAACAAATCTGTAAAACTAATAGCATTGCTAATTTTGACAAAACGCCCTCTGGTGATTTTTTACAGACAGTGTGGCCACTGCACAGCCACACTGAGCTGAATAAAAAAAAATTAAAAACGCTGCATAAATTTTCTTTACTTAATTTAAAATAGTAGACAAATTTCATAGCACCGCCACAACCATTAAGTATAGAAACATAAATGGATCCATACTCACCAACATCAGTTGACGTTGGGCCTGTACCAGATCCAACCTCCCTGGCAACTGTTGGAAAAAATATAATTATCACATTATTATTTATCTTCATTTTTAGCCTAATTAGGTTACATCTTTATTAAGAATAAAAATAGTGATACATTGAATGCTTTTACAATGAATGTTATATTGGTCAGAATAATACAGATGAATAATATGTTTAAGCAAATCGCAAGCGTCATAATGACAAAACAAAGGAAAACTGAGTACATAGGTACAGTTCGTTGTGAAAATGTTTTATAATTTCTTTTTTTTTGTGCAAAGCTACCATCACATAATGTAAAATATATTTTTTTCAATTGATGCCTCACTCATTGTGTATCTAGGTCTATTTTAAATCTACGATTAGAATAGAAATATCACATTTTCTTCAGTTATATTTGAATTGTTTAATCGCAACTATGTAAAAGAATTTGTGTTATATTTGTAATCTAAATCTGATGACTTAATGCGTTTGAGCACTTACAAGTGCCCTCCTTCTACATGCATATCATTAACAATTAGGCGAATGAGAATGTTTCCCTGTTGTTTTCTATCATAGTGAGTTGTGTTATCCATAGAAAATATATTAAAACAAATAATTTAATAGAAGCTATTAACATTCCCGTTTGTGCTATAAAACAACTGTCCTTTTATAATAATACTGTCTCACAAAAGACAATAATATATATATAGCATCACTATGTTGATATTGACTTTTATTGTTGAAACAAACAAATAATGACTCAAAAATGAACTTACATCTCATCCTTGGCTCGTTATACCACCCTGTACATTGAAAAAGAAAACAAAATAGAAAAAATCAAGTATTGAGTTCATCTAAAATAGTACGACTGAGACAATAAATGTGTGTACAGTTGATACCTTATATTGCTGTTTGTGTATAATATGCATAGTTAAAATATACAAGTAGTGCATCTGAATAATTGTCATTAATAGAGCACAATAGCAACAGACTCCGTTGCCTGTTGATATAAATAACTAAAGGGATCTGGTAATTTTGTTGACATGTGCAAAAATTGATGAACGGTTGTTAAATTGTGAGCTGATATGTCCACTGAGTAATGGGTGAACATGTCACGTTAAAAAAACGAATTAATTTAAGTTGCCATATATAGTTACTTTATGGTTATATATATTGCTTTATAAAGATATGAAAGGATATGAAAGGCGACGATTAAAAAAAAACCTGAATATAACGCAACGCCATTATACTGTCTCGTAATTGTTGATTACACAAAGCTACAGAACAATGGGTCAGAGGTTCAAGACTCACCATCGTAACAATCGTCCTCGTCAGACCCATCGAAGCAATCGACCTCGTGATCGCAGACGCGCACGGCCTCGATCTCCTCACCGTCCTCGCACGTGAACATCGCCACAGGATACTTGTCGACGGAAAACTCTTCCTCCACCAAGATATCTACAGAAAAAAAAATCAAACGATTTTGGGCAATCAACAAACCAAACTTTAGACATCACAAAAATTAGATTACTGGGAGGTCTGCAATAATATTATAAATTATAAACTAAATAGATATAACTTCGGGTAATATTAATGGATTGTTATTTTTACATTATCATTTCCTTTCCGTGCAAGTACATTTTTAAATAAGTTGAATAATGCAAATGGCGTATATAAGTATATATTCAATTAATAGTTTACCATGTTACAATATTAATCAGTAGCGATTGATTGACCTGTATAAATCATTAACTGTAAATAACGAAAGCAATGCGCTGAAATGAAAATGTAATTTCTGACCACCTTTCTTCAGACTGAAAACCTATACCGTTAGCCAAAATAATGTTACAGAAGTAAGCATGTAATAAAAGTAGAATGACTTGTTGTACCTAGGGATGGTACCAATTCAGAGGACACTAATTTTATGTCGCTGTTCGGAAATAGCGTAAGAGACGCGGGCGACGATTGGACGGTAGTTGACATGGGCTCGGTGACGGCAACTGTCCCGCTTTCCGAATTGTTCGCCGCGGTTGCCATGGTAGTTGTCGCACGAGTTATCGGCGGCGCCTCAGTTGTCGGTACTTTACGGTTGCCTGCGAGTTGAGAGAAAATATGAAAAATCATAATCATTCATGTTTGTAAAATATTATATTCATTAATTTTCGGACTCAAATTTAATTTATTTCCACATACGAACGGAAAACATTAAATTGTATATATAGGCTATTCCAGGCGAATTAGTTAAAACATACGCACCCGTAAAGCGGGTGGAATGAACATAACCCGAATGGCCCCTCAAAGGCCAATCCCATGAATCTATACATATATATGTAAGGAGTAAAATGTCACGTAAAAGGATAGCAATATTTTATATGGAAGGAAGACACGAACAAACACACCAAAAGAGAAAGATACAGTGATCAAAGACGTTATACAAAATAAAAACAAAACAAATTTGCTTCCTAAAGTAACAGCACGGCATTCTCTACCAACGCGTGCCCACGGCTTGGCATGCATGACTAAAATAACCGATGCTCTATATATACAAATTGCATAGAGCATCAGTTCTTTTTGTCGTGCATGCCAAGTCGTTGGCACTTTTTGGTAGAGAATGTCAATAGCGGCAATTAATGTAAAGGATTTAACTATTTTTAAGTCTGACATTTGACCTTTGACACAAGGTTTATCCTTACCTAAACAATCATCCTCGTCCGAAAAGTCTCCGCAATCATCCTTCTTATCGCACACTGACGAGATGAAGATGAAGTTCCCGTTTTCACATCGCCAGAACTCGGGAAGGCTACCTTTGGCATCTGATGTTTAAAAAGAAATTCGAGGAAATGAGAGGTTAAAAGATGGGAAAGTGACGGACATTTTGTATCTTAAGATTAATAAGCAATCATCTCCCGATTGTGTTAGATAAAAGACTAACATAAATTATGATGATGAGGTTCCCGTTTTCACATCGCCAGAATTCGGGAAGGCTACCCTTGGCATCTAATAGTTAAACAGAAATTAAAAGAAAGGAGTGGTTAAAAAGTAAGAAATAATGAAAATTAAATAAACTTAATCTGGTTAATTTGTGTTGACTTGATTCAATTAGCAGTAATATGAAGTGGTTTATATCATATAATTTGTTTTGTACAGTGCTTATCAGGAACGGTTTTACAATTGATTAAGTTATAATATACAGCAAAACCCGTTATTTGTTTTGTTTTTTTCAATTTTTCTATTTTTATGTTAATAATTCATATTTCCTTGAATTCTGCTTTGGCATTATCATATGCACTACAAGTGGCCAATGATTGATTAATTCATCAACAAAATCACTTATGGTGATCGTGCCTTCGCGCATGTTATCCATGCCCTTTGGAATAAGATACCAAGTGACATTCGTAATGTTCAGTGCCTGGAAACCTTCCAGAAGCATGTTAAGGCATTTTTATTTACCCAAAGCTACTAATATAATATAACTGTATGGCATTTATTCAAGTCTGTAGAAAGCTAACACTGTTGAATGTTTTTTTTTTTTGTAGTGATGTAGCGCCTTAAGTAAGTTTTTTTTTATTAGTGCGCTATATAAGTATTTATATTATATTATTAAAATGCGACAAGATACCTGAAATCTCTTCAATGATCGTCATCTTCCCGTTGTCAGGGATATCGGGTACTGGGATCGACGTCGCCCACGACATCGAAGGTTTGGTTTTCGAAGATTTACTGATGTTGAGTTTGCCTTTATCTGAAAAATAAAACAAAAATAGCAAATATCTTACATGATGCTCAGTTGTATGCCAAACTTTTAAAGATTAAGTCATTTGAAATCAGACTTTTGTTTGAAATGTACAAAGTTATCAATCAGTCCATTATATCATAACAATAATTAAAAGTGATAAAATGGATTGTGAAATGTACATATTCATTGATATCATACTGTATATTGAGAAATGTGTGTGCTAAACGGCACTCAAAATCTCTAACCTATATAAATCCCTTGAAACATTTGGAATTCATTTCGTCAATACAGCGAAAATTTGGTTGAGATTGTTTTCCACATAATCATGATAATGCGAGTTGATTGCATGGTATCTTACTAAGTATATTTTATACATTTTTCACTCATTTATCTATATATTTTGTTGTACTTTCCTTTATTTAAAGGCAAATGCCAGTAGTGGGAAACGCCCCACACACAAACAATGAAATGTATACGCTCTTATTACCAATCATGTGAAAGAATATATTATATATATTAACGGGATTATAACAATTTTGCCTGGAAACCGCCTACTAATTGATATATTTGGAAAATTATAAAACTGATTTTCTGTAAATCGATATCGCCGACGGTTGTATGTTGATATGCACCCTCGTGCGCTGCGTGCTAATCCTATGGCAAATGCGGCACATGGTTTCGCACGAGCTTATATGTATGGCCAGCGTAGACGGGCCAAACTGACTGTGAATTTAGGCTCAATGTCAGCGGCTTTCATAAACGTTTTAACTGATATTTTTGCATTTAACGATACTAAGGTTCGGATTTTTCCTCACACGCCCCTTTTTATGCTTTTTCAATCAATTAGTTTAGCCAATAAAGTTATTTTTTATAATTTTCCAAAAATGGGCATTTGGCTTTAATTGTTTATATTTATCTATTTGTTCATGTATTTATTCATCCATATATTTACATATATTTTATCTTTTGTGTATTCCTTTATTTCTTAATTTCTTCAATCAATCATTCATTCATTCAACCATTTATATATACATAGTACAAAAAAGAAGCATATAATTTATATATATCAACTAAATGATATATTTAATTGAGAAATGCAAAATTCGATTTACCATCACACTCGTCTTCATCCGAAAAGTCGAAACAATCCCATTTCTTGTCACAAACCGCCGTCATAGGTATGGCCGCACCTCCGTCCAGACATCGGAACAACTCGGTTTCTTCTTCGGCTTCTAATTCGGCAAAGCAATTAATTAAGGAAAGGTGAATAATTTAAATTCATGATAGTGTTTTACAGTATTTGGGGATATAAAATATATCAACCATATTTCATATTTCTTGTCGCATATACCACGTATACGGCAGTCATCGGTATGGCCGCACCCCCGTCCAGACATCGGAACAACTCTGTTTCCTCTTCGGCTTCTAAGTCGGCAAAGTAATTAATTAAGGAAAGAAGAATACTTATTACATCGGAAGTAATTCGTTTTGTTCGACGTGTAGTTTGGGAAATAGTTTAGACAAAATCTGGGATAGAAATATCAAGACAATCAGATATCGGGGAAAATCTGCCTTTTCTTCAGCTTCTAAGTCGGCAAAGGAATTAATTAGGGAAAGAAGAATAACATACTATGCATTATAATTCGTATCGCTCGTTTAGATAGAAAGATCAACCCTATTTCTTGTCGCAGTCTGGGTTCACCGATCGGTATAACTGCACTCAAGGTCCTCGAGAGATCGGGAATAATCATCATTTCAAATCAGTTTCACAGTAATGTTATAGAAAATAGGGAAAAGGGGTGAGTATTATTAAAACGAAATGTTTACAGATTAATCGACTGGATGACTGATAATTAAAAAGAACGTATATATACGTTGAAATGTGTTTGCTTACCTTCGAGTATTTCGATGGCGAGGGATTTCTCCGGCCTGGGTTTGAACTCAAACGGCTTGAATGGCAATTCGAGCACTGGAGCTTCAGTTACATGTTTAGAACCTGTAAATAGCAGAATAAATATAAATGTATTGCATTTGGTTGCATTGGTTCAATAGTTTTGATTGATCATATTTCTGAACTTCGTGCGAGTCAATATATTGGGCCTAATTTGTTTCGATCCTATAGCAGAATCTTCTTCAGGGGCAAACTGACGAAAATGCATCAGTAGACCAACTAGAATAGAAAGACACAGACGAAGACATTGAAATGCGAAATAAAATTGTTAGGCCGATTGATTAATTATTCAATTTCAACAGAGAGTACCATATTAGCACTGGACATGACTGACTCTAGATGGGCTAATGCACTAATTGTTCTCTATATACTAGATTTTGCAATTCCAAGTGATAATATTATGCAAGACCCCATATATGAGGTTCCCGTAGGCAATTAGTTAAAAAGACAACAAAGTACATATATATGTATATAAACCAGCATTGATATATCGAGTATTGTTTTCATATAAAAAATTAAAAAAACATATTGCAATTCCCGCAACATTGATATATTATACATTGTTTTCATAGTATAATTTCAAAGAATCTCTAGATCCTGGTGGATATTATTAGCACACTTACCATCGCAGTCATATTCATCGGAGTAGTCTTCGCAATCAGCCCGTTTATCGCACACAGCGTTGATGGAGATGACTGTCCCACCCGTTGCACATGTGAACGTCAGTACCTCCTCAGTAAAGCTCTCTGAAATGATGACATACCATTATTGATAACAAATCAATGTAGCAGACAATATCTCAATCAACCAATCAAACAATCGTACAATCATACAGTCAATCAATCATACAGTCAAGCAATCAATCAATCAATCAATCAATCAATCAATCAATCAATCAATCAATCAATCAATCAATCAATCAATCAATCAATCAATCAATCAATCAATCAATCAATCAATCAATCAATCAATCAATCAACCAAAAAAACATACGATCAATCAAATCTTACGTTCAATTTCCTCAACGAGAGAAGGGTGATAGGTCAATGCCATGCTGTCAGCATCACTTGGTATAGTCGGCGTGTTATCATCCCAATCGGACGATGGTCGGCGAGTTTGCTGTATTTCGTTGGCTTTCTCTTCAGCTATTAACAGAAAATCGCGATTACAAAAAGAGAAAATAATTATATGTTGGAATCTAATATTAATATTTCGATATCTGATGCGCTAATTATTAAAAACTGATAGCTTTTTTTATATTAGCGCATCAGACCTAACTCGTGTGTACTTTGTGAATAATCGAAAACTCACGTTTAGCAATGATCAATGTTTTTTTTGTTACTGTATTGCCATGTCTCATTGGTCATTAAATATGTTGCTAATTTAAATTTAAAAATAATAGAACATAAGGTATAAGGTTTAATTAGAGAAATAAAACAAACATTATTCGTTACTTTCAACAATAATAAAGAAACTTGCAAAATGCAGATATATTTACCATGATAACCAAACAATGATAAATTAAGAGATTTTTTTTTTCAATGGTATTTATTTTCTTCATTCCTTACATACAAACAATAACAAAATAATCAATACATGAAATAATCAGCAGATTTACATAATGTACAGCATTTGATTTTAGATTCAGATCAGATACAAGGTTAAAGGGGTAGTTCAGTTTTGGTATAGAGGGCGCTGCACAAAATAATTTGTTTGTGAGATAATGAAAAACTGAGTGTAACATTTGAAAGAGCATACAATTTTAATGGCAAAATATACTTTATTTGATCAAAATCGAAGACAGAGAATAATTAAAATAAAAATCAACTTACGATCGCACATATCTTCGTCCGAGAAATCAGGGCAGTCAGCTTTCCCATCGCAAAACGATCCGATATCGATCATCGTTCCGTCGAGACAACGAAAGAACCCGGATTCTCTTTCTGTGATTGAGATGAACAAAATAAATAAATAAATAAATACATACGAATTGAGCATAAAATGTTTGATATAGTCCATAGCGGTATCATGGTTATGAATTGTGTTCTTTATTTCGTAATTATTTTTATCAAGAATCCAATTTTTATCTTGAAATCGTTCCATCCAAACAATTAAAATACCCAGATTATCTGAGATAAGGAAAAACAAAATACAGAGATGCTAAATGATTTTTAAAATGTATAATTGCAGTCTGTGATATAATTTCAAATTTACTCCACATGTCGTAATTATAATTTGTTATCTTATACAAAAATGTTTTCGCATGGTGCTGAGTATACTATCTTAAATAGCCGTGTTTAATTGGATATCCTTACCCAAAAAATGACTTTCTACTAGTACCGACGGTCAGTCAGTAGATCAATAAGACTACCGTCGGAACAAAGACCGATTTCTCAGTCTAGGTGCTAAGACTATCATGATTATCTAAAGTCTAAGAGATTGTGTAATAAACAGTATAATGAAAGGGGCAATTTATTCATGATTTGGGGATAGAAATTACGGGAAAGATCATTAAAAAGACTTGATTTATACCTTCGAGTGTTTCCGCAATATCTCCCCTGCGTCGCTCAGTGACAGGGTCCACCTCCGCTTCCACGGTCGTCGTCGATTCCGTTGTAGCCGCTACCGTCGTCATGGAAATGACGGAGGCCAATCTATCGTTAGATGCAGTAGTTGCGTCATCGTCGTTGGAACCGACAGAGAATGCGTTGTCGTTGACATTGGGGGCTGTGGTGACGACGGACTGAGCGGCCGTGGGCATAACTCGCCCCTCATCATCGCTCACGGTCGGTCCTTCGGTCACTACCAGCAGGGCAGGTGGTGTCGTGTCGAGCTCGGGTGCGTCCGAAACAGCGGCGGCGTCACTTTCAGATGACGGCATGACAGAAACTAAAGAACAACAAATTGTCATGAATATTCATGAATTGCGTTTACTAATCATGCTTATAAAGACATATATTTGTCAACCGTTTGTTTGGTTTTGGGTGGAATTATGGTTAGGTGATTGTATATAAAATGTAATCGGAACCATATCCAGATGGTTATACGACAGTTATATCGGTTTCCACATACATTTTGAGGATAGCTTAAAAGCACAATATTAGTTTGTGAAAATGTGCAATTTTCTTCTTGTTTTAAATATTTCCCCCCCCCCCCCCCCCCAAAAAAAAAGTGACAATTAAAGTGATATAGGTAAAGTGTCTAACTCCACGAAAAATACTTGGAGCTTCCTCGTTTCTCTTCTGCCGTGTTGTTTAGCTTATGGTAAGAGAAGAATAAAATAGGATTCAATTTTTTCAAATGTCCCTTTAGTATGAAGATAATTATCATTGAAAATCATTATTTCAAAAGCGTTAGCTAACGGTTTTGATAAAAAGTACAATTGTCGTCGCTGAACACGTCCTGCCAGCGCGCGTGGAAAATTTTCCCGTACCGTACCGTACCGTACCGTCTGTAGCTGTATACACGGGTGCGGATATCGTCAAACGGATGATTATTACTGCGACAAATCTACAACAGACCATCAGTATTCGGTGATAAAATATGAACTCAATATTCGTTTTTTCACTAGGTAAACAGTGTTCGTTTTCTTTCAAACTTTCACAAATCTTTCAATTCTATTTTACAATGATATTGATATAGGATTGAAGTCTCAAATGTCAGTTTGTGCAATATCTGACACTTTACACGGATCACTTTAAGCAACAAAAAATAATACCTTTCAGACCATCTGGACTCGTTCCCGTTTCCGTTAGGTCGTCGTCGAGTTTGTCCTTGGTCACTTGCTCCACCATGGCAACGGTAATATGCGATAACAGCCGATCATTCACCAACGCTTCACCGTCCGTCGATGTGGCCACCGTGATGACGTTATCCGCTCCCTTCCGTGGCGACACCGTGGTCACTTTAACCGCATCATCTTCCCGCTCCGTTACCGCGTGTTCCAGAGTTGACGGCGTTGTACCGGATTTGAGCGCGGCTTCCGTCAGCGCAGCGAGGGGCGCGGCGTTGGTCGCAGCCGCGGTAGCGCCGGACACCGTCGCAACGTCCGACTGTTCCGTGGTGTGCGCAGCCGACGGCGTCGTCCTCGCTTGCGTCAGGATATCCGTGGCGCTCGTTGTGGTTGGCAATGTGTGGCGGGGATCCATCTCGGTGAGCGAATCGGACGTCGTCGTCGTTCGGAACTGCGCGCTCGCGTCGATCTCGGTCAGGGTTTCGTCGCCCGGCGTCGTGCCGAACTCCGCCCCGATGTCCGTTTCGGTTACGTGTTCTCTTAGCACACTCGTGGATAAGGTCACGTGTTCCGCGGTTTTAGCTTGTGTCCCGCCGCCATCTTGTAATTGTAATAATTCCTCGGGAACAACCTGAGCGGTGGCAGCGACGTCGTGCGAATTGACAGTCCGGTCTTCGTGCTTCGATGATAATGCTTCTTTTACTGAATTCAATCTTGAATCATCTAAAATAATTGTTCTATCACGGTCACTTTTACTAAACCCTGTTTCTGAAACTAGCGCTGCTTTTGAAGACTGAGTTTCTGAAATGTCAAGCGTGAAACGAAGAGAAATGAAAGTAGAAAATCAGCCGAATAATGAAATGTCATTAATTACAAAAAAATATTTTACGAGCATTTTGTCCATAATGAAAATATAAGTGCATGTGACAAATAAAATGTGAACATTTTATAAAATGTGAATAAAATGTGAATAAAATGGGAATAAAATGTGAACAAGAATTCAAGAATACAATGACTTTAACAAACAGGAACGAACGTTTAAAAAAAATCAGCCGAATAAAAAAAAAAAGTGCCGTTTGGTACGTTTCCTTTATAGAGTACAGTATTCAGATAGATAAATTAGACTATTAGATGACTTAAATTAAAACGAAAATGAGAATATACCCCTTATAATAAAGATTAATCACCGATACATTTTTAAAAGTTGTCATCAGTTATCAATATTCAATTTGGGGTCTATATCGGGCATGTTTATATTGATCGGTTTGCTTCATCTTAAAGATTAGTTGTAAAATATAGCTCTTCCAAGTCGGCTTTCGGTAATTTCGGTTCGGTCATAAAATATGTATACAAGTTTAAAATGTTTGGTCATAATCATATTATTTAAGAACTTGTATTAATAATTATGTTGTGTTTCAGTAACCAAAATTATACATTTGTTAAATGTCTGTTACACTATTTCATTACAATTTACATTTACATTAGTATGCACCTAAAAGGCTAAGAACCAGTCGCACCCATGCTTATAACTTTTTTTTTTTCGTAAGCTGATTTGGTTCACCATATCCTCTGTTGTGTCCTTCATCTATTGTGAATTTATAAAGAAATATAATACAATCTAACGGAGCGGGAACGGCTTTAAGGGCGTTTCCTTTCTCAAGAAGCCTTAGTAGTTAGTATGTAACTGTTCCTCTTTTTTCTATCCGCTATCTTAAATTGTCCACCCTTTTGTAACTCATTGCACGCACAGACAGCTCGATTGCCATGGGACGATTCACAAAATAATGATGAAAAGAAAAAAATCCCGTTGAAAGTTTTCTCTCAATCATAGCTAAAGAAAATAATCCAATGGGAACATACATGTAATTATGGCCACGGGCTAATAATGGTTAAAATACTAACTGGCCGACAGCATAAGCCCGTTTGCGTATAATGTCCATACAAATGACGTATGGCCACGGGCTAATAATGGTTAAAATACTAACTGGCCGACAGCATAAGCCCGTTTGCGTAATGTCTCATACAAATGACGTATAGAGTAAAACATGCGCTTTGGCAACTTCGGGCGCCGAAGCTTACGGGGTGGGCATGAAACGGGGTGGGCATGAAACGGGGTGGGCATGAAACGGGGTGGGCATGAAACGGGGTGGGCATGAAACGCTATTTTGTCAGAGTAGTTGATGAACTGAAGACTCTTTGTCTACCCAATAGACAATTCCAAGAACATTTTATGATAATGATGAGGATTGTCTTTCCAATCAACTTCCTGAAATTAATGAAACAAGATAACAACTGCGTCTCTTTGTTAAAAACAGACACAGCCATTTCGTTAATTTCTTTCTTCAAATATTTGTTAAGCTGTTACGAGGGAAAGGGTCAATTTTTCATGAAGGCATGACATTATAATTGATTTTAGGGGGGAGTTGTGATTAAGTTCAATAAATAATAGTGATACTGATCCACATCACCTGTATGGCGCCATTTTTCTGTTTCAAACATTCAAAGGCGCCATTTATTCTTTTCAAACATTCAAAGGCGCCGTGTATTTGTTTCGAACATTTAAAGGCGCCATTTATCTGTTTCAAACATTCAAAGGCGCCATTTATCTGTTTCATACATTCAATGGCGCCGTTTATCTGTTTTAAACATTCAATGGCGCCATTTATCTGTTTCAAACATTCAATGGCGCCATTCATCTGTTTCAAACATTTAAAGGCGCCATTTATCTGTTTCAAACTTTCAATGGCGCCATTTATCTGTTTCAAACATTCAATGGCGCCATTCATCTGTTTCAAACATTTAAAGGCGCCATTTATCTGTTTCAAACTTTCAAAGGCGCCATTTATCTGTTTCAAACATTCAAAGGCGCCATTTATCTGTTTCAAACATTCAAAGGCGCCATTTATCTGTTTCAACATTTAAAGGCGCCATTTATCTGTTTCTATTTATCCATCTATCTATCTATCTATCTAGTTATTGTTCATACATACTTGGACAAAGCCCTCCCCATACCATGAGGGATTTTTGCCATATATACTGACGCGCTGGCAAGATGTGTTGTCAGTAGGGGAAGCAACTGATGAGTCCTCCCACCCGTGCACTAATTATTATATCTCTTTAATATGGTTGTCATGGGCAGGATGTTATACTAGTCAACCGGGTTAACACCCTACTCTTTTCGAGAAGTAGACTAGGTTCTTGGCGTGTATGAGACGTGACTGTCTCATATACGGGACCTCCATTTATCATCCTATCCGAGGGACGGAGTGTTTTCCGTAAATCCTTTATAATAATCATAATAATAATAATAATAATAATAATAATAATAATAATACGTGAATAGCGCACAATGATCAGATACTATTATAATTAATCTCTACGCGCTTTACAGAATTAAAACACTATATACAATATAGAACCAATTCTAGCAGAATAAATAACAAAACTAATCGTATCTAAGAGAAGGTTTGTTTTAACGGCTTACCTTTATATAATAAATGAGTTGAAGAAGATATTGCTGAAGCCCCGTGATGTACATCATCTATGTGCGAGGTCGACGACGACCGATCTGCCGCACCAACTGAAAAGAAAAGTAAAGAACGCCATCAAAAATGGAATCAATAAAACAGACATACATTGAAATATATTAAAAGTAGTAGTAGTATTTATTAGCAGTAGAGTAAAAGACCATAATTATAAGCAATTACAAAAATATGATCACAACAAATATGCATCACCTCAGCATGAATTATTCTTTAAACAATATTTTTAAAAAGGTGAAATTCAAAACTCTCTCCTGGGTTCAAACTCATCGAAATTTTATCCAAAAAAAAGTACATTCACTATCGATCCTTATGCATCAGCTCAAAAAATTAGTCACATTGCATAATCTGATATTTTATGTTTTATGTATTAACACTTATAACGGGCTAACAACGTAAAATGCATGCAGAAACATAGAAATACCAAACTTTAAGTTCGAACAGAAATTATTGAAATACTACAACAGATTTACTTATTGAATTACAATATTATACATAGACAACATTTTGAGAATTATTTTTTTGAACAAATTTAATTATTATTATTTTGAATGCCATGTACATGTATTTGTGATAAGGATCATAAGTGTAAATTGTAGTTTTAAAGATTTAGTTGTAATATTTCGGGCCATCCATGTTGGTCCAGAAAAATCTACAAAACTTGTTTAGAAAATTTCCATGATTGGAAAGAAAAATATATTTCATAAGTGTAAGTCTGTAGTTTTAAGGATTTAATTGTAATATTTCGGGCCATCCATGTTGGTCCAGCAAATCAACAAAACGTTTTTACAAAACTTCCATATTTGGAAAGAAAAATATATACGGTAGGCCTGTACCTTGATACAATTGGAATACCGTGGTATACATTTTTTTTTTGTTATTCTCGTTTTGCTTTTGTCGCCAAGAAGAAAAGCTATAGAATATACGTCAGAATTGTGAGGATATGAATCGATGGATTTAAGGCGCGGTCCCTCTGCACGCCACAATAGTGCCTTTGTCCGCTCGCATTCTTCGCCATTGATGCCCGGACAGTCGGGCGATTTAATCATTATATCTGACCGTTAGTGCATGGTTTTATAATACAGCTACGAGGCATCATAATCTGCGGATTTACAGTTCTTGTTGCAATGGTAAATTTAAGGGATGGGCTAGGTGTGATCGGCCCACAACTTTCACCTTTAAAAAAAAACTTATAGTTGTATTCATTAGTATGTATTACCCAATGTGTATTTTGCCATGGTTGCAGGGGGGGGGGGGGGGGAGGGGAGGGGTCATCACCCGCATATCCGCTTGGTAAGTATGATCCCTTCGCACTACCCCACCATTTCCCATCGTGGAGAAAATGCAACGATTGTTATGAAGACATAAGCCATAATTTGTATGGTTAATTTCCCCTTTTCTTTAAATACCAATCATTGCTCATTGTCAATGTGATTGTAATCTCCAAGATGAGGATTAAGAAAGAATACATGTTGAATTAAATAATACTTATAATATTTGATAATTGATACATTACCACCCTTTCTCATTGGAAACCACCCCCCCCCCCCCCTTTCGTCCCCCTTCCCCACATCCTTCCGGTATTTGCACCCCGTCTGCAGCCGGTATGCCATCCCTACGAGCCCCCGCCACACCTCCATAATATAGTTTCTCTTTTGTAGATTATGGCGTTGATAACTCACACGCACTTTTGTCTTTTTGTTTATCAACCTTCAGTGATCCCTTTTCTTTTTTGTTTGTATTATGTGCTAAGAAGGTGAAGGATGATGGGTGGTCAAAACTGTTGCCATGTAAGTCTAAATCGATGGGCAGCACATAGGCAGGTGATAATGTGTATGCTTGAATGGAAAAGCGTTCCGGAATGCTTTTCAATAGCTTACGTCAATTTTTCACGTTTTTGTTCTCACTTGGTAAACAGTGTTCTTATTAATATGTGAAACTATCACATTATTTTCAAGAATCTCGTATCTTTTTTGGAAAAGAAAAAAATCTATATAAACTTTATCAGATTCTTTTCCAAAAGTGATGCCTAAAACTTCAATCATATACCATAATCATTGCAATATTCTTCTGAATGATGTAGGATAGTCAAGAACGCTGTTAACCTAGTGAGAAAATGTGAACATTTATGTCATATTTTATCATATGGTTATCAATAACTGCCGATTGATATTGACTACAGTTGAAAACCACCCTGAACGCTATTATCTCTATATGGAAACATTTGAAAAATCGAAACTCATTTTATCATTCTGTTACCATATAAGCCAAACAATTTGGCAAAAGTGGAACGTGGAAGCTCCGGGTAATTTTGGTTGAATTGCCATCTCTGAATTGATACATTATAGGTTGCCGTGTAATTTTGGGATGTCCATCCTATTAATAATAGTAACGGTTATTTATATAGCACTATTCCCGCGGGGATCATAGCGCTTTACACGATTATTTAGGTCAATCGAGTTGATTATGATGAATATGTATTAAACTAACGTATCTATATGACAAATAAGTATAAATATGTACATAATACATTGAAATTAAAAGAAAAAAATGACCCATTATCTTGCTGCATTTTTGTTCTGTTCCAGTAAATATGTTCCTTTTAATGTCTTGTTGTTTTGACCATTCAAGCAAAGTGTTTATATATAAGCACGTCACTAACATTAACGGACTAAGCATGTTCTTGGTAGCAACCGTCCGTGCGTGAAGAGTTGAAAGGCGGAGAGCGCTTTCAATGTAATGTAACTAGGTAGCGATATTTGTATCTACAAACAACAACCATTTTGTTTACGTCTATGTTTATATGCATATAAAACAATTAAGTGACAAAATAATTCAGGAAGCTTACCACATAAAATAGATTTCCTTTTTTGTCTATATAATTCTACAACTATTCTGTCTCTATGTTTTCACTTTTTTCGCCATAAAACTTATTACATACAATAACAAAAAATGCTAACATTAAATGATAAGACATTTAGCAGTATAGCGGCTGGATAAACTTTGTTTGATCTTATTTACGTATACAAAACAAACGTATGACAATTAAAAGAGAAACAATGAGTGGAAAACAGAGTAGTCACTTCGCTATTTTTGGTCCATTTTTACCAACTATATATTATTATCAATTGTGATCATTCTGTGATATATGTTATTTTTGTACACAAAACATCGATGTTTGATAAATAAATTTCACTTCAATTTCAAACATTTTTTTAGAAAGGGCGATAATCTTAACTTGTCAGCTAACCTTGCATCAAGCCATGATGATTGTGTTTTGGTAAAAAGTGGCCTTCAACCAGGCCCATTCGCGGATTGTTACTAGACCAGGACCAGTCTGTATGTATGGACTGGACTGGCTTATTGACATTCATGCTACGGAAGGGTTCTTATAGGCATTGCTGAGCGCTCTGAACAAATAGGCCTAACATCTACACATCCAATGGGTACACAACTTATCGTAACCACACCCAAAACATCACCACCACTCTCACTATCAATAAAGCATTACATTCGCGCCATACATGTAATCTCTTTTGTACAGGTGCTATACCGTACTTTCGCTCCGATCTACTGTTTGATTATACATGTTAAAATACTGGGCAAATACACAAGTCACGTATATCTTTTTAATTCAAACATAGAGAGAAACTGAATAATATATAATATAAATGAAAAAAGAGCAGAGAAAATGGGATTATTTTATGTAGATTATTATGTGGATCGGAAATCTAATAAATGTCTAATTCACATGGTTTAATTAATGATAGCAATTGATATTTGAATTTAACATGTTTAATAGTTTCGCACATAAGCGAGTTTGCTCTGGTGATATCTAAATGAAACATTATTACGTTTTAATTATACTCCTCCATTTACATTTGGAAAATATGGAAGCCCATTTTCTTTGCTCTTTCCAATATATTCCCAATAATTCTTGTCAGTTTTTGGAAGTTTGAGTCCTCAAAAATATATGCATTTCCTTTACCTCCTATTTTAATTTTACACGATTGAAAAAGTATATATATATTTGTAATAAAATCATTGAGCATGACCATCGACCAGACATTTCAAAATTGTCGTTAGTTTGTATGCATTATAAACATATCATTTGATTATACTACCCCATTAATTGATTATTTGCATTTTAGGGAAATTGTGTACAATTTCTACAATATATTGGTCTTTTTTGTATATTCAAACAAGTAAAAAGTAAACGAGTACAATGGATTCGTTCAGCATGTGTTATAAGCAACCTGCTTTTTATATATCACTTATTATTTTTTATAACATATAAATATTACATGTATTATATATTACATTTTCGATTTAAAATCAAAGATGTTCGACACATGTAGAAATACAAGAAATTAATCAATTAAATATGCGATTAATGCAACGACATAATCAATTGAAGTACGATTAATTCAAGGAATTAATATATATATATAAAAATACATAAATAATCAACATGCAGAATTAATTAATTCAAACGTATACGATTTATATACTATGGACAATCTAGTAAACTTCATAAGACTTCGAGATGACGGTCGTAATTAATTTGTAGAAATTTATTTTCTTGCGCCCCGAAATAAAGTGATCAGACATAACATTTATTTGGAAATGCATGTAACGTTACAAAATAACTTTTTAGGCCGCTTTCAAGTGAGACCTTTTTTTAGCATTTTCTCGCAATGAGTCAGCATTACGAACGGATAGGGAAATAAATTAGGCTACTTTAAAATCTTAAGTGAATTTGCATTTGCAGGAAACGAACATTTTTCATTGTAAACTTCTTATTAAATCAAAACATAGAGAAAAATGCCAAAACTATATATCATATTAACTTCTTACAGGATTAATGACATACAAATGGACGGTCAAATCGCTTTATAATTCGATTCACATTTTAAAACAAAAATACTTGAATAAATTTAATTAAAAATATACAAGGCATATTGTTAATTAGATCAAACAGTTTACTAATATGTGATGTGTACAATCAGACAGATAAACATAAGTAAACATGCATTTGCATGTCATGGAACCTTTAAACTAACTTGGAAGGCCGTAATGCTTTGTTTTATCGATACTGCTTTGTCATGTTTGTGTAAGACTGGTGTATAGATATCCACACACTCTTATTTCAACGTGCTCCAATAATCAAAACGCTTACAACTTTTTGTTCATGCATTTCACGCGATAGATGTACAGTTTATATTACAGTATACATCATTTTCCATCATTTTATACAATATCTATCTCACATTTTCACTTTGACAAACATGGGAAACCCTGCCGATAAGAGCAAGAAAATGCCACTAAATGCATCATTTCATGCATCATTCTTTTTTTGCTTGGTACTCTCTAGTAAGGAAGTACAGTAGGTCTAGTCTCCCCGTGCGGGAGAAAAGAATGTTTCTTACGTAATCGTGCGTGGCACCCACCTAGAAATCACACAAACATCGCCATGTACAATAGCAACTGCACTCATGAAAGTGGTGGCGTAGCCAATTTTAATCCACGTGGGAGCCAATGGGGGGGGGGGGGGGGGGGCTTATTCTCATGATGGAGCGAAGTATGTCAAATCAAAGTGATGTAATATAAGGCTCTAAAATTAGCACAGGCCCGCTGGCCCTGGTCCAACAAAATTAACAGTCTTTTTAATGTTTTGGGGCCAGCAAAGTTGTATAAGTTAGTGTCAATTTCACTAGCCCGACCGGGCCAACAGAAAACAAAATTCATTAATGTAACAGCCAAATCTGTTCTAGAGATCACTTGTCTATACACATGAAGAAGAAAAATTGATCTTGAACCATTATCATGCATGTTGTAGCAGTTTTCACGTAATAATAATAATAATAATAGTATGAACATTTATATAGCGCAGCTACTATAAATAATTATACTCTACTGCGCTTAAATAATTATTTAAATACGTATACTAAGAAGCAAACAATTTGTCTTTGGAAACCATCTGCATTATACAGTCTTAGAGCTTTCAACCAAAAGGCGCTAAATCCACTTTTTTCAACTTCCGAGTAAAACAGGTTTCTTTGTCCCACTTTGTACACGTGCCTATGGGAATATGAAAATTCAACTTTCTATATTTTGATTTTGAGTGAGTTATTTGTCGTAAAATGTGGATTCCTAGATAGCTACATCGATTATACATGTAGATATATGGTTAACTCAATTTTCATGGAAAGTGGATTTAGCGCCTTTTGGAAGCGAGCTATTTATACATTGTACTTCTTTTCCGTCTCCATTGATCATATTGAATTGTCTTTACTGTCTTGACTAGGTAAGCATTTTGAAAGGGAGAGGGGGAACAAATATATACAGAAAGTGCCCCCATCCTCAACTTTTACCCCCATTAGCTTAACACAAGTACTTAAGGTATCCATCTCCCGTTTTTCTCGCTATTTATCACTATCAGACAACCACATAGCGCATTGTGACGCAGGTTGGTAAATGTAAATCGTCATTATGGTGTTTGCCGTATATTCTTCCTTCATGCATTGAAAAAAAAATCTGTCACGCTCTTGTCTAGGGGTCCAAAAAGGAGTATAGAACTACGGATGGTATAATATTGACCTGCAATAGTACCCTACATTTGGACGGTCGTTCGAAAGTATAGACTGGTCGGAAGTCGAATATTGTCTAAATAATGGAGCGGGCAAATATCTAACGAAATGTTACTTCCTGAACATGGATAATGTGAAATGCAAAATGGCGCTCGCCAGTTCACTGATTACATTATTCTCTAAAGTCGCTTAGGAGGAGGACAATGTTTAGTAGAAGAACCAGCATCAAAACAAATCATCAATTAAAACAAAATGTATGATTACGGTGTCATTATTTCATTAGTGATGCAGTGTATGTTTATATACAATTATAAGACACCGAATGAAATATGTTCATGTACTATCATATGTATATTCGATAATCATAACATGTGAACCCGAACATGATGCAATTTATTTCGCGATTGGGTAAGTTGGTTTTGCTTATAGCACTATTCCACGAACAATTTAAAAGAGTCAACGTTTTGATTGGTAGATTGGATGCATGTAGCTTCCGCTGCGAATGGAAAACTACATAGGCCTTCATCATGCCCGTGATACAGGTCTGCCCTAGGCCCATTGGCAGAAAGAGATACAAGAGATACTGGCAGAAAGAGATACAATCGATTGTAAGTTACGATTAATTGTAATTCCGATCATGTGTTCTACATGCGGAAATATGATTGGTTGAAACTCGCAAATTGTCTGACTTACAATCAATTGTAACTGACAATCAATTGTATCTCTTTCTGCAACGGGGCCCTGGTCTGACAAAAGGAAGCAACTGACTATTGGTAGTTTTCTTGTAAATGGGGATTTTTATGATGATATTTGTGCAGTCATTACCTATTGACGTATTAATTTCTAATAAATGGATTGTCAGGTGACTTTAATTTGTTCACATTTGAACATATCTCAATTACCCCAAAACAAGTAAAAAGACTATCCATAAAGTTTTTTTTTTTTTGGGGGGGGGGGGAACTTGGAGTGACAGCTAAATAAATCGCTCAATCTCTTGCCAGTGGTATAACTGTACTTGTGTATTTAACGCTTAGCTTGGGGAACAAAATTCGTGTCCTCTTAAATAAACCAACGAATATCAAGTTGAATGGGATAACTTGAAGATAAACTCTTGTAATACGGGTAAAACATGAGGGGTGTTCTCTTTAGCAAGCTCGTATTCAAGTAGAACTTGAAATGGACCCACACATATGAATATGACGTACCAGACAATCGCGTCCTAATCCTAAACCTTGTGGGTAAAGCATTCTATGTTTGCCTGCGATCAACAGTTTCCCCGCGCAACGAAATTCGGCCAAGTTTGCTCAAGTCGTCGATATACATCGCAATGACGAGACAGAATATACTCTAGGAATGTGAAAATAAGAGAAAAATCATTACCGTAAACCGGGGTGACTTTGGCAGCCGGGGTGTCTTTTGCCACTTTTTGAGAAGGCTGTATTTTCATAAAATCTCACTCTTTAGAACTAATTTCTGATTCTATACATTACCCCATAAGAATATATTTGAAACAATAATAAATTTGTTCTAAAATGTGAGGCTTAATGAAAATACATTCATCTAAAAAAGTGGCCAAAGTCACCCCGGCGGCCAAAGTCACCCCGGTTTACGGTACCCTTTTAAATATCAGCGGAACTTTGTTGACATGTGCAAAACCTGACCAAAGGGTTGATGAAATGTGTATTTCTGTGATACATTGCATGATTTGTGAATATTATGACAGGGTAATGTGCAAAAATGCAAGGTGATATTCGCTAAATCATTGCAGTGACTTTGTACACAGTTATAATTCGCCCTAATAATTTCAAATCTGGAAACTGGTCTAGCAGTAGCACTCTGCATGTAGGTCAGGGGTTCGAATCCCCTGAATCCCGCATGTGTTTGTTCAATTTGATTTTAAAAGAAAATTAGTTGAGTTTTGGTAAAGAGAGTACAGTTTTGGTCAAACTGAATTTTAGTTACCAAAACCTGCACCATTACATTGCAAACTAATAGTTATAACTCCACCATGCTGGAAAGGTATAACAAATTACAAACGACTAAGTAAAAAAGGCCTGTTATCATTCAAAAAGAGCAGTTAAATCTCAAGAGGGCGCTCTCTAGAAACTAATTGGTTTCAACCATTTAAAATGTTAAAAATGTGCACGTGATGTTTTGTTAAAATAATGATTAAATAGAGAGATCATCAACAACTATTAAAAAACATCTTTTGTACATTTTTGAAAAGTGTACAAGCATTTTTTTTTCAATGGTTGGTACATAATTATTGAATTATTGTGGGGCCCACAATAATTACAAATGGTTATATTTATGGATATTTCAGCCGTTTATGAACCGATTTTGATCAAATAAAGTTTATTCTGTCATTAAAAGTGTATGCTCTTTCAAATTTGACACTCAGTTTTTCATTATCTCACCAAAAAATTATTATGTGTAGCGCCCTCTATACCAAAACTCAACTATCCCTTTAACACGAATACAACAAGGTATGAGAGAACATTGAGGGTTTCAAGTAAGTTTTGAGGGTTTGAACAATTTTACTAGATCCCTTTAATATACGTGTATCTCTTTCTTCCCCATAAAAAATGGTAAAAGAACAAGTAAAAAGTACAAGATTGAGTCATTGACCGTTGAGATAGAAAGCAGCTTTCCTCTAGCGGTTTTGTTTTTCTATTCATTCGCAAAACTTAAGTGGTGGATAGACAATGTACCCTCTTACAGGCGGCCTTTAGAGGCGGTCGGTGTACCCCGTTATGTACGGGCCAGGTTGAAATGTGAAGTATCGCAGATAGGCGCAGTGGGCGATCCCAAGTCGGGATTGGGCAAATTTAGTTTTCGGATCTTCTCCTTTTAGGCTCTTTTGGAGGGGTGGCGAGGCACGTTATTTAACAGTTTACTGAGCACCAATACCTTTATGTGTGCGTCTCTGTTTGACTAACACAAACGCATGACCCGTTTTCCCTCCCTTTTCCCGCTTTTAGTATGTTTTCCATATAGAAACGGAACATTTTAACGTATGAAAATCTGAGAAAAGTTATAATTCGAGTTTTGTTCAAGAACAAGGCTTGATCTACAAGTTTAAAATTTAACTACGTGTCAATTGTTAGTACTAAATAACTCCGAAGTATAACTATTTGAATACAAACCATTACGCATAACTATTAAGAACAAAAATAAGTTCCGCCTTTGGTGTATATTGCCTATATCAAAAATGAACCTCGTTCGAGTAGAAAGTATCATGACATCCTACATTTGTAAATGAAGATATCGACGAAAAAGTCACTTGGCAGAAACGGCTTATTTCATCCAGAGGCATTATTTATGATAACTAGAATTTAGTTGTGTCCGTTTGTATAAATACATAGATTATGTTTGCACTATTACATAATCAAATCGAGTGAACTTCGGCGAAAGGGGTTAGAAATGATTTTCACGAAAATAATCTCAGTGATTATACGTATCCAATACTAAAACTTCTACATACATGTATAGGCTGAGACCTTGTTCACATTCATGGATCACTTCTAAACAGACGAAAGTTAAGAGATCTTTAATCGAAAGGGTTGGGAAATAGATTTGGGAAATAGGATATATAAAATACATTACAGTCATTACCGTAAACCGGGGTGACTTTGGCCGCCGGGGTGAATTTGGCCACTTTTTTTTAGATGAATGTGTTTTGATCAAGCCTCACTTTTTTAACACATTTCTTATTGTTTCAAATACATTCTTTTAGGGTACTGTATAGAATCAGAAATAAGTTTTAAAGAGTGAGACTTGATGAAAAATACATTCTTCTCAAAAAGTGGCCAAAGTGGCCAAAGTGGTTTACGGTATCCATAACATTACAGATTAACTAATCAATGTTATTCAAGTAACATGCAAATGCATCCTATACACGTTTACGTATACATTGGTACATCACCTATTTGTTCCTCTTTCAAATGTACTTTCTAAAGATACCTACTTGGCACACGCGTTCGATATTTGCGTTAAGCTTATCCATTTAACTAGCTATGACGTCACTATAGGGTTCCTCCACCCTGTATTCCATTGTACATGAACCCGCAACAATTCCCTTGTTTAAGTTTACACGGATGGTTGGGTGCGAAAAGCCTTAATAGAACAGTGTCCATTGTGTGACGTCATGGACTATAGAAATGCACACTAATCACGTGGTCGTTTAGATCTTGCATACATACAAGGTTTATAAGCCCTTTAAGGGTAAAAAAAAATGTTACATGTTCGAAGAATCAATACGATGTTGCTGCGTGATTCAGCCGATGATTCATTTTCTTTAGTTACAAGTACATGCATATAACACTCTATTTAGATAAATTGTATATTCCATTTAATTTCGCGATAAGAGAAAATACACAAATAGTCTGGATAAGAGAATACAAATTAGTTTGACAAATTTTTCGGAACGCCGACAATTTTTGTTCTCTCGAAAGTTATCATTATCCCATGTATGTGTGTATAATTATATATGCTATGGAAACTGTTTTTTTATGATAATTTCCGATGCGATATGATTATTAATTATGTCATATGATTGTTTTAGTTGTATATTAACTGTACGATGCAATATTCATACACAATCAAATATGATATTGAGCCTTAAATAATATACTAGACAGTAAATCACTTCAGTTTTAAATTTGGGAAAATTGCATTAATTTTTCTTGTGTATCTATACCCCGTCTACTGTAGATAGAAACCTATACAGGGACTACCCTGCCGAAAAAAAACACACTCATCCACAGCGTGAACACACTGTGAAATTATACAGTGTGAGCGCATCGTTGTGCACACTGAACGCAGGCAATTTCACACTGTGGCGATATTGCTCTCACAGTGTGTTCACAGTGTGAGTTGCTTATCACACTGAAAATGCTCGGATTAAACATTGTGGTCCACACTGCGAAACACAAGTGTGCTCACACTGTGAAACACAAGTGTGTTCACACTGTGGATGAGTGAGTTCTTTCCGGCAGGGTATATGGGTATATGGGAAGGGTTTATACCGTATTCATATCACAAGGAATTTACCAGAATGTTCTTCCTCTTTTTAGGGTGATGGTTTACATTGGCGTTGAACATTAGCGCAAATGACGTCTCTCGGTTCTTAACAAATAAGAGTTTACACATGAGATTAAGGACGCAGTTCAAACATTTCGCAACTTTGCTGTAACCGCTGAGCAAATTATCCGGGATTTCAGATTGAAAAAGCGAAAGTGTGAACATCTATCCAGCGCTTTGGGTCATGTTCAAAACATCATACAACTAGGCCTATTTTGACTACCAAACGCAATTTGTAATTGGTGTAAGTTTTGAAATAAATTGGTGAAAGTTGTAAGAAACGGGAATGGTTATAACTGTATTGTACAACTTTGTGAAATTTTGTTTTTGACTCATTAATTTACTTGTTAGTTTGTTCGTTTTTTCTTTGTTCGTTTTTTTAAAGCATATTGCCCAAACTGATGGGACTGATGTACCGGAGCACCTTGGAAAGGGTGTAATTGGCATGACAGATGACGGGGACGTAGGACAGTGATGACGGGGATGTAAGGAAGGACGATGATATGATGAAGACTAGGAAAAAGTCAAAGTAGGAGAATAAATTGAAACTAAACTAAACGATGGAGGCGGCATAACGATGTAGAAGACGATAAAGGCTTCTAGAGGAAGATGACAGATCTTGGCCCCGTTAAAGAAAGAGATCACAATCGATTGTAAGTTACAATTAATCGTAAGTCAGATCATGTGTTCTATAAATGCGCAAATCTGATTGGTTGAACGCGAAAAAATTTCTGACTTAATAATGTTAACAATCAAGCGTAACTGACAATTGATTGTATCTTTATGCAACGGGGCCCAGGACAAGAAAGAAGGGGGTGAAAAGGGGAAGAAGTTGACGTTGAATCATTACAAAAAAATTAAATAGAAGATGAAGACTGAGGCGACATTTTGAAAATTGACAGAGATGATAAATTATAATTCTCCAAACATTATGTCATGCAGATTTTGTGCTAGAAAATAATCTTTCCCTTGTGTTCTAGTCGGGCGAGAAAATCAACATTTTCCCAATTGTTATAGCCCCAAAACATGACTAAATTCGGTGGTCCCATTTGACCAAGTAAAACTTGACATTATTAACCTTTTTGTGACCCATATGTATGTGGTCCCGGCCCGGTCCCGGCCCGGTCCCGGGCCAGTGGGCAAGTGCTAATTTCGAGACTCCACCTTATCTTATGACAAAAAAGGGGAAGAAAGGCTATTAAGCTAAGGCGTAGGAGGAGGTCCGAGCAACGTATCAAATCCTTATTCTTTGGGGTGGAGGAGACAAAAAGAAGGGTAATCCTATCGATTGAATGAGACTGAGATGAATTCCAGTGGTCGGGTGCAGGGAGAATGGGCTATTACTTGCTGATCCCATGAGCCATTCAAAATCAGCAGCCACTTCTTGCATTACTTTAACCGCTCTTTCAAGTTATGAGTAACCGTGGTTTTAGGCCTCTTGGATAAGATAACGCCTTAAACAATGTTAAAGTGGCACCGAAATTACTTCTATACAGTATACATAACGAGTTAACATCGCCTTGCCGGTAGCAACATATTAATATACACCAACTGTTATTAATCATAGTAATACTGTTTGCAGGTTAGGGAAGGAAAATACATTCGTTATGGAAAAACGGCGTAATCTGTTAATGTTCCTATAAATAATTGCAACCTTTCACTTCACCAGCATTATTCAAGTATTCAAGTATCTTCGTGTAGTCTAGATAATTCTAGTTCATTGGAAGGCGATATATAATGATTGTTCTATGCATGTTCATACTGTACATTCATAATGTCACGAATGTAATTATATAACACGAACAATAACCATAACCTTAATCCTAAACCATTAAACCTATCATTGCCATTATGTAGCCATTTTATCGTTGATTGCGAAATTATTATTTTCAGAGGAAGTGAGAATAAAATTATGAAAATCTTACGTAAATAACTTTTTCTTGTCATTGTCCATCGAAATCACGACTTTGGTTTAATCATTAACCTTTCTTTATCATCCCCTCCTTCTTTTCTCCACTCTCTCCTCTTCATTCGCCTTTTCTTGCTCTTTATTTCTTTATCCCTTTCCTTTCTCATAATTCTTTCACTTATCTCTCTTCTAATGTCCCTTCTTCATCTTCTTCTTCTTCTGGTATTTATTTAGTTTTTATTTCTTATTTTCCATTCGAATACCATACGTGATTATCCTCATCTTTCGAAATCGTTAACCGCTTCCCCCTCCACCTTCTTTGCTCCACTCTATCCGCTTCGTTCGCCGTATTCTTCTTTTCTTGCTCTTTATGTCATCCCCGTGTTTTTCCCCGTTTTCTTACTCTTATCATCTCTCATCTAATTACTCTGAATTTCTTCTTCTCAATTCGAATACGGTACTATATATAATACCCGTTTCTCATTTCGAAAAAAAGTTTACCACTATCCATATTCTCTTAAATTCTCCACTCTGTACTCGCCATTAGTTCAGAAGAACGCTTGTAGAGATATTTAACATTAAATCATTCGGATATGTTTGGTTTACATATTATACAAACAGCTATGAATGATATGGTCAATGATAATGTCCACAAATGTATGACAATGTGTCTTCCCAGCGTTCCCTTGAGCTAACTCGCAATACTTATTTCTCCTTTTCTTATTCTTCCATCATCTCCTTCCTTTCCTATTCTTTGTTCCACTGATCATCTCTCATCATTCTCCTTCGTCATATTATTATTTTACATTCGGATACCATGCAGTGGCCTTCCTTCCCTATTCTTTGTTCCACTAATCATCTCTCATCATTCTCCTTCATCATATTATTCTCCATTCGAATACCATGCAAGTGACATGATTTAATTATTGACAAACTATTAGGCAAGAATTCCTTTTGCACCCCCCCCCCCCCCTCCCCCCCCCCCCCCCCCATAAAATTGAAGAAAAAATGGGTATGACTTAGGATGGTATAACTAATACAAATATGGTATATAAAACCTAGGATTAGGGTTAGGGTTAGGCTGAATAACGCAATTGTATGGGGTGCAAAAGGATCTATTTCCAACTATAAGCCCTCCCTCGTAGTTTCCCTTCCTCTTTACACATTTCTTGTTTATTTTCATCTCCTATTTCCTGACAGCTCCTGATTATATCTCTCCCTCTATGTATGCATTCTAACATCAGTTGAAATGTTTAGATAATTGACATAATATTATAATTATAACAAAACTTGAATTGTTTATGTTTGTGCAATAATGTCCTTTTCATCATAACACTCAAATAATGTTGTGATGTATATAATTATATTCATCGTTCATACAGTCGTGTTATTTATCATTATATATTTGTGTATTTTGATAATTGAACCGATTAAAATGAAGACATATATGTAAAGGCGCTATTTTTAGGCGCTATATAAATCGCAAACATTATTATTATTATTTAAATGGTTCATGTGCTGCCACATAGATCATCGAGTTTGAAGTCCCTTTCAAAAGCACGTTGATTACTAGTACCTTGGACTCCCCAAAAATGCGCCCATGGGTCATAATAATAACGTTCATGTCTTATTACAAGATTAATTATAATTATAAAGATGAGCGAAATGGTAAAAATAAGTAAAATATACAACCAATACATTAAAATATTCCGAGAGGGTGCATATCCTTCACGATTTAAGGTAGACGTTTCTGCTTTATAAACGAGTAGATTCATTATCGATCGATGCTCGGATGTGTATAAGCAGCGCGTCGGTTGAGTTTGCGAATGCTAAAAATAAGTTTGATCCCTAAAAAGGAAACCGAATACTCACTGTGTAAAAGGAGGAGAATGCCGCCAAATATGACTAGCTGTGATATTCCATAAATCCCCATGGTGAGGCGTCAAAAATATAGTCCTAGCCGCTTTCAAGAATAGTATTCCATGAGATCCTGATGGTGACAATAAATACCCGTCAGATATTTGTCCAGGACCGATCTTGTATCGGCCCAAAAAAATATTAGTGCGTCTTCACGTAACACTGAATCACATTCGTGGTTAGCTTTCCGGTAACCAACCCCCCGATCGATCGAAATAAAAATATGTTATGTCCTTTTAAAAGTTACGTCCCCGTTCAGCAATCTTCTCCAAGCGAAAGTTACAGGCTTGTTTGTAGTATGATAATATGTCCGTGATTCCAAGTTGGCGTTACGTCACGCGCATGATTCTCCAAACAGTGAAAGTTTCATTAAAAAAGTGTCCAGCCTGGCGACTTTGCTTACAGCCGCTCTGTACGTGTCTATAGCTATCAGCAGTAATGCATAGACTACAACGGTGTATGTATCGAGTGTGAGCGCCGCGGCGCCGCTTTCGGGTAGGAACAGGAACTAACGTATAGGCCTATAGGGGGGTGCTAAGACAGGCCCACGCACTCCCTCACTATACTAAAGACAAGGATGAGAGGACACATAGAAAGTGGTCTCGCAAGGCTTTGCATTCACCGTGACCAGTCCAGCGTGCAGATGGAGGGGTGCGAGTATGACCCGCCTTTAGTGCCCAACAAATTTAACCGAGCGTTTGTTTGCGAGTATCGGATGTTATGCTATTTGTATGTACTTTACACTTACTACTGAAGCGCTTAGAGGCGTTCTGCTATATGCGCTACAGAAAAATATAGTATTATTATTATTATTATCCCGTCGGTATGATTTCACATTGGCCGTGTGTACGCATGCTCGTTCACATTTCGCGAAAAAGGGGGTTATTTCCGCGTGTGTTCGCGAGCATAAAATGTTCGCGGAAATGGAAAGGGGGGTATACAGGGTGGCCCAGAAATAACGGAACGGGGTGCTTGCTATAATGAAGACACATGCCCGTCATAGCAACTAGTAACGTTCAATGCGTGCGCCGTTGTTAGTACCCCTTCTTCTCTATACACAGCTGAACGCACACTCACAATGGCGCACGGTTGATCGTTACTCGATGCAGTATGGCGGGCATCATGAGTCTTTAGTATGGCAAGTACCCCGTTCCGTTATTTCTGGGCCACCCTGTATATCTCATGACGATGTTCGCGGAGATGAGGAAAAATGGTACAAATTCCATGACAATGTTCGTGAAAGGTGAAATATAAGGTACCTTCTCGTAAACGGCCACAAGTGTATATTTTGTTTGCGTAATTGAAGTCTTCATAAAGATCCTGTCCACCTTTTGCAAGCCAAATTTCAAAAGTTGCGAGATTATGGTTTTATATGAAAGAAAATGTAATTTAAGAGCTTGCCTAGACAATAATTAGGGCTGGAAACTCCTATTTGTGGATAACCTCAACATTGCTCTCATCTTATGCTACATCATAATATAAATTGCATCAGCTATGTTATGTGTACATTACGTTTCACCCAAGTTAGAAAATATCCGCTTCTCAGGCCTGAGGAGAGGTTGAGAGATTCGTGCCTCTAGTAGAATTGTATCACCGTTTACACCATTCTTATCGGTTTACTGCGTGTAACCGGAGGAGATTATCTCTATAATACCACTAGGTCTCGGGGGGCAGTTAACAGGGCATGGAATGTTGACGAAAGCTATTAAAATGGTTGAGTTGATTTCCACCGTGGTGGAGATCACGGCTAACTTAGTGAAACGTAATGTAACCAACAATTATTTGGACACCCTGAAAAATAGGAAACTAACTATTTTGATAATTTTTCAAAAATGGTCTTATATTTTATCTTGATTTCAACAAAGCAGCATCTAATAAACACATACAAGGAATTTTAGGCAGCTTTTTACCAAACATTTTCTTCAAAATTTGTTATAGCATCATTTAAATTAAAGTGCTTTTTCAAGGTGTCCAAATAATTCTTTGTTACACTGTATGTATTATGGTATGTAGGAGGTATGTCATAATGGAGCAACCTGTGAGTAAACTGTCTGTTAGAACTGAATTGCATTGATTGTAGCCTGACTTGCGAAGTAGATGAGGAAGGAAAAGCATTGTGGTGAGGAGAAGAGAAAGAAGAAGAGAAAGAAGAAGAAGAAGAAGAAGAAGAAGAAGAAGAAGAAGAAGAAGAAGAAGAAGAAGAAGAAGAAGAAGAAGAAGAAGAAGAAGAAGAAGAAGAAGAAGAAGAAGAAGAAGAAGAAGAAGAAGAAGAAGAAGAAGAAGAAGAAGAAGAAGAAGAAGAAGAAGAAGAAGAAGAAGAAGAAGAAGAAGAAGAAGAAGAAGAAGAAGAAGAAGAAGAAGAAGAAGAAGAAGAAGAAGAAGAAGAAGAAGAAGAAGAAGAAGAAGAAGAAGAAGAAGAAGAAGAAGAAGAAGAAGAAGAGGGTGATGACGGATATTGACACTCAATGCACACCATAGCTTTAACGCTCATTATGACAATGATAGTTTTGTCTAGTGCGCAAGGGCTAAAGCATGCACAATAAGACGAGAGAACTTGGTTGAATAGCGTGTGATCTGCTTTCTGGAAAAGCGTGAAACCTCTTTCCATTGAGAACTCGAAATATTGGGCTTGGGTCTAATGAAAATGCGCGTTCGTTTTATACAGGTTAATTTGACGAATCAACCCAGAGACTAGGAAGGTTAAACGGGAATCATCATCGAAACATAATAATGTGATATATTAAAGTAATACGTTTTAGAAATCCATCCCATCAACAAACATAGAAATATGCATGCTTCCAAATTATTTTGTTAATAAAAAACTGTATAATCATAAAAACTGCTAAGAATAATTCATGGGTCTGTTTAAAAGGACCAGTTATATCATCAACGGAACTTGCTAACCACCCATTGTTAATAGTCAAGGAGCCTGAACATGCCTGTGGGATTTTTTGTATGAAAGCAAGCCACCTATCCAAATGTCTCAAGGGCACCCCAAATAACAATAAAAAACATGTTGGCAGTCTGAAATCCCTGGCAGATGAAAATTGTGAAGGAAAAAAAGGAAAACAACAACATTGTACTTGGTAGACCTATTTACTTTTAGGGGTAGGTCAATGTTGGTGTAGAGGGCGCTTCAAAATATAATATTTTTGCGAGGTGATACAAAACTAAGTGTAGATCTAAGAATTAGCACGTAGTGTTAATTATAGAACAGACTTTATTTGGTCGAAATCGGTTAAGAAACGGCTGAAATATCCATAAATATATTGTTCATGATATATGTGACGGACCAACTTTTATTCGATAATTTAAGAAAATATTTAATTCTAACACATTTTTGAAAATGTACCATACATGTCTTTGTTATTGCTTATGATGGTATCTCTATTGGTATAATTATATTTATCAAGCATCACATTCACTATGATTCACATTTTTAATCAAAATATGGTTGATACTTAAGATGTCTGGAGGGCGCCCTCTTATGTAAACATCTCCTTTTTTTATGAAAACAGCCCTGTTTCTTACCTGGGCCGTTTGTATGATTTTCTACCATTCAAGCATCATTGAATAATAACTGTTCGTTTTAACGAAGGCTGACATTCCTGTGAGTAGCTCGACACTGTGAGCCCCATGCGACAACCATCTGCTTTTTTTTTTCTGCATGAGCATTCACCAGCATTTTCTTAGTAAGATAGCCAGTGGGCTCTATATTTGTCTTCACATGTGACAAGAGTCGTTTCAGTGGGACCTTTGCTATTTGTGTAGCATTTGTTATGTGGTAGGCGATGACTGGCTGAACACCCTGCCTTCTGTCACGTGTGGCACCATTTAGAGAGGTAGGAACATCATAGCGATCAAAGACCAGGTGGACTTCATCGGCATCACTTTATCTCTCCTGGCTACATGGTAACGGGTCGTGAACTGATCAGCCAGCTGGTTACAGCTGACGAATTCAGCGCACAGATCACTCTTGACCTTCTCAGGCTGCAGTGACATAACGATCGTTTTGTGGTGAAAGGTCAATTAATCACGATTTACTGTATAAGTGCCATAAAATCAGTCAATAATATTGAACGAGAAACAAACCATTTGGTAACATTATACAAATCCACATAGATTTTTGTGAACATTGAACATTGTTTAAAGTGACGCTATAATTTCTTACTTTCCAATCATTTCTGAGTATTTCTTGCAATTTACTACATATATAGATACATATGTTTCGGCATAATTGTCGGGTATAAAAACAAAGTATTATTTTCATTTTTTTGTATGGGTTTCCCAAAGTTGTTATTTAGATCTAACAATGGCAATACTATGTTCGTGACCCATTTACAATCTGAGTTCACAATTATAGACACAGGGAAGTGAGGAAGTGACAAGAAAGTGTAAACCCGGGATTCTTGCCTTCCCAGGCCCGAAACACGAAACATAAGAAAACAAAGACACATATAGAGCCTTATGATCTGGGTATACATTATCAATGGCGGATCGATAGGAACTTATAAAAGAGGGGGCGGCACTTTGAGTTGACAAACAAAGAAAATAAAGATCCCCAAATTATGATCACAATATAAAATCATGCTTCAACGTATAAATCAACGTAAAAAGGGTAGGGGTGGGGCACGTGGCCCCTGCACCCCCTCTCCCTGAATTGTGTTATTGTATGATTATGTTATTTTATAAAAAAATGTATCCATGTTATTTAAACTCAACCGGATCTTTCCAGAACCGAAACCTGACCACCTTCCTGTTATTTGTAATATTTTCTCGGATGTTCCTGGTATATAGCGCTAGTGCTATCAAAATATAAATATAAGGCACTAAATGCAGGACATCCGATCGACTGATCTTCGCAAACCTATGTTTTATTTTCGGGAACTTAGAGCGATAATGTAAACTCTTTGACATGCAATCGATTTCTCACTAAATATTACTAAATATAAATAAAATAGTCATGAAGGTTTGTCTCTGCTATTTTCACAATTACACTAAAGAGCATTATGATATCATCACATTGCTTCAGATTTGTGTTCTGTAGAGTCGTGTGCATATTTTGATACCAAATTTGACTGCGTGTCACGTGTCATTTTAAGTCACGTGTTATACAAAGGAATTGAAATTGCACGTTCAGGTATATACAAAAACGCATTGAAATGTTTAAGATATTTCAAACGTTACACAATTTGTATTTGAAGTTCTTCGAATGGCATTCAATGTTATTTTTGAAAGTTAAACAAATGATATAAACGAAAAAAATAAAATAAAACAATAAAACACATAACAAATTTTAAAAATAAATGCATAAGAATATGATTTCTTAAAGGGGTAGTTTAGTTTTGGTAGAGAGGAGGCTGCACATCACAATTTTTTTGTGAGGTAATGAAAAACTGAGTGTCGAATATGAGAGAACATGCAATTTTAATGGCAGAATAAACTTTATTTGGTCAAAATCGACCCAGAAACGGCTGAAATATCAATAAATATCTCTGATCTTATAATTATTTGGGGCCCAAATAATTAGATGATTTTTAGAAAAAAATTTAAAAATGCTTGCACTTTTTCAACAATTTTCAAAAGCATTTTTTAAATAGTTGTTGATGATCTCGCTATTTAATCATTATATCAATAAAACATCACATGCATAATTTTGTATGAAAAATGGTTGAAACCAATGCCTTTTTAAAAAGCGCCCTCTTGTGTTTTAATGGCGCTTTTTGAATGATAACAGGCTTTTTACTTAGTCGTTTGTAATTGTGTATACCTTTCGAGCATGGTAAACTATTAGTTTACAATGTTACTGTGCAGGTTTTGACTACTAAAGTTCAGCCTTACCAAAACTAAACTACCCCTTTAATATATAATAATAATAATAATAATAATGGTGGCTACTTACTGTATATAGCGCACGATCCGTCTTTCGACGCTCGCGGCGCATTACTATTATTACCCCGGTCATCGGATACATACTGCACTCAATCCAGCACACAAAGTGCACATTGTCCACTCCCTGGGGAGCATTCCAGCTAGGCAACCTCGTAGATGCACACAGTGCTAAGTAACTCCTAATAGTGTATTGTTGGTATCTGATTTTACTAAATCATTATAATAGAGGTAAAACATGTTTGATAATGAAATGTACATAATGTAGAATAGGGAAAATAGATATAGATTATAGAGTTCAAATACATAATAGGCCTTAATATAGATTATAATACAATATAAACAATTTAATAAAGTGATTTGCTTACTAATAACAATTTAATGATATATCTGACAAAAATTCACCTTTTTTTCTGTGTGTTTTGCTAATATTAACACTGAACTAACAATGAGTGTAAATATTGTGTAGGTGTAGGGAAAGATAAGGGAAAATAAATGAAGCGGCAAAGGCAGTAGCGCTTACCTCAACTCTCAGTCAAATTATTGTTTATTTGTTAAGTAGGAAGATTCTTGTTATTCATGTACACGATAATACAATCAAACAAAGTAATGGGCATTGAAATAAAAAATCATGATAAAAAAAAAATGATAATCCTACCAAAGAAAAACAAAGTGACCTACTCTACATCTTTAAACAATGTTACAATTGTTGTTAATGTTGTAGGCCATTTTCTGAGCCATCGTACCCTTTTAGGTTGTACTGGTACGTCATTGTTTCAACAAGTCCACACAATTGTAAGTTGTATTTGACTCATATAAATGTTCATTGGACTAGAAGTACACACATGTCTATCATGAATGAGCACTTAACCAGGGATATTAACATTAATAACAACATAATTATGCTGTTTGAATTCGTGACATTGCATACTTGTCATTGATGGTGACCTAACCTCCTATGGAGAAGCATGTTCTTTATTGGGATACGATCTTCAAGAGGGATCACTATTAAACAGCTTCTATATGGCAGCTTTTCAAAGATTTGAATCCTCGAACTGGTCAGGTTGATGATTTAAACAGCTATTGTATATCATGTGACTGCAAATGTCTCCAGGACTCATTAACCATTAAATTGTTCACTCAAACACTGTTCTCATCACTGAGGAAGCTCAGGGCAGTTCCTGTGTTAGCTGTCAACTGCACAACATTTATGGTTCAAGAACTATATGACTGTATATACATGTACTGCCATTTGTGATCTTAGACTTATACCATTTTATCGAGCACATGATTGATACTCCTTAGCGGATGATGTACTTTACAGAAATGTATATGATCTTACATGACGTCTAGTTTTAGAGGGATATCATTCATGAAAATGCTAAAATTTACATCAGCATATCCACAATTATAGTATAGGGTATTTCACATTTGTGAAAATACCAATATAATCATAATATTTTATATTGGCATCTGACGATAACTGGTTTCTTTATGTGATAATGGAGCCTCTTTTAGGATCTTCATCATGCTAGCCTTGATAACGATTCTACTCCCTTTCTTTAGTACAATGTGGGAATATAAATGGACGTATACTTGCACTAGTAAGCTGTCATTTCTTTCCTGCTAGTGGTACTGTCAGTGTCATGTGTAAAAAGTTTTTTATTTTTTATTTAGAAAAGTAGTTGTTAACATAACAGGGCGCCCTCCATATACCTCAAGTATCAACCATATTTTGATCAAAAATAGAATAATAGTAAATGTGATGCTTGGTAAATATAATTATACCAATATAGATCCCATCAAAAACAAATGTTTAGTGCATTTTCAAAAATGTGTAATGATTTAATCATAATTTCTTGAATTATCGAATAAAAGTTGGTTCCTCACATATATCATGAACAATATATTGATGGATATTTCAGCCGTTTCTTAACCGATTTCGACCAAATAAAGTTTGTTCTATAATTAACATTACATGCTAATTCTTAGATCTACACTTAGTTTTTCATCACCTCGCAAAAATGTTATATTTTGAAGCGCCCTCTACACCAACATTGACCTACCCCAAAAAATAAAAAGGTCTACCAAGTAAAATTGTGTTATTTTCCTTTTTTCCCTCACAATTTTCATCTGCCAGGGATTTCAGACTGCCAACATGTTTTGTATTGTTCTTCGGGGTGCCCTTGAGACATTTGGATGGGTGGCTTGCTTTCATACAAAAAATCGCACGGGACTTTATTTACGTGGACATGCTCCCGGACTAAAAGGTCCTAGACACATTTGAGTCTTATTCTGCATATCCATGAATACATGGTTCAGTATGATGATATGTTTTCAAATTCTTATCAATTATTTCTGAAAAAATTGTGATATTTTTGATGGAACGGACTACTATAATAATTCTCTACTGGAACATAAATCGAGGGTGTTGGTCCCCTTTCAGTTTTTTTTTTTCGGGCGACACCTTGCGGAGACAGTTGGGTCCTATGACGTATTTAATGCATATTTTGGGTTTTAGCATTTAGGTATAACGAGAGAAAAAAAATACAGGAACTTAGGATGAGTTTAAAGGGGACCACCAGGCAAAGAACAACACATTATTATATGTTTTGGTACCGTTTTGTGATATCAAATAGATACCCAACTTTTTGCAAAGGGTTGTGTAATTCATAAAAAAGCAATTAATTTCCACCAATTACGGAACCACTACTATTTCCTGGTTCCATACGGGCCACACATTTGCGAGTGCGCCAATGCTATTCACGCGTACGTTTGTAGACAATGGAATCCCAGTCGATTCGTTCGCTCTGCACACATTAGTCTTCGCAATTCAGACCGCATGAACGCATGCTTTAGAATGGTGATGCGTTTTCCAATAATAACAAATTTCTGGAAACATATTTTTGTGAACTTTTTGATGGAATGGAATACTGAAGATGTTACCTTTCTTTAATAAGAATATTATTTTTGGGTGGTGGTACCCTTTAAGTCTTTAAGAACTTGTTGAAAGGAATAAACCGACTGACAATATAGACCGGGTAGTATGCTCGTTCAAAGACACGACCGATAATATGATATAGACCATTGGATATATTAATCATTTAGTAATGTATATACGTCATATTCTATGTAACATTGTCTCAATACCGATTGTTTTTAAAGGGTTTTTTATACGCAATATATTAGTACACGATTATTAATTATGTTAATGGGTTCTATGTCCCTTTTCTATGACTGACTCTCTATTAAGCTAGCATGAAAATTCATCTGTATCGGTAAATTTCAGAACATGAATTATATTCTAATATTTTAATTTTGTATTGTAAACAAATTGTATGATTCTTATTCCGATATCATGTTGAGCTGTTTAAAAAATTAATTTTGTGAATTATAATGAAAACCAAGGACGAAGATTCGCTCTCCCTTCCATGCACATTGTATACGACTTTGTGTAAAGTGGTTAAAGCGATATAATTTCGCTGAAGTGATATTTCTCCAGGACAGCACCGAATGGCGCATTTAAGGAGATATTTTCTTCAAGTATTGACACTCAATCATATACCAATATCATCGTAAGGTTATTTTAAATGACACGTAAAGGTTTCATAGAAAAAGAACGCTATTGACCTATATAGTAGAAAGGTGAATATTGATTTTATTCCCGATTTTATTCCCGATCGTTTGCGGGATGATAAACGATCGACGTATCCCAATTTGGATACGTTTGACTGCAATTGAAAAGCGTTCGGGAACGCTTTTGAGTTCAATTTTAAATATCTCCATAATTAGGGAGATACTTTAAAATCTAAACCAATTTCATTCTTCTGTTACAATAAGCCAAACAACAAGGTACAAGAGAAGTGTGAAATTTCTAAGTGATTTTGGTTGAATTTGACAAAGTTAATGGATCGCTTTAATACATTTCTACTGAAAGGTCGGCACCCCCCCCCCCCCCCCCCCCCTTTCGCTTATACTAGAGCTCTACGCGATTGGGAGGTCTTATCTGTCATTTAAAAAATTTCATGCCCATAAACTAAGGTAAAAACCGATTGCTGTTATTGAATTTGACACTCTTTTGAGGTTATTTCACAAGTTTCGCGAAGTTTGTCTTTCAAGTGGAGATAAATTTCACCCATTTAAAGAAATGTATCAAAGAGCTAATGATATTACTGTTTACTGAGTGAGTGTGTGCAAACGATTACATCCTGTGAAATTTTTAACATCAACATGGTATATAGATGTATAATGGATATAAATCTGTCTTGTTTAGTTTGAACTTAGATGTCTTATAAAATAAATGTAAACTACTCTGCAAGAAAATGAAATGTATTATGCTATGTAGAATATTTGTTATAAAGAACCGTATGATAATAACTTATATGTGACTGAAATGAAACTAAATGAAATGCGTTTATTGTCTTTTTCAATAATTAACTAAAGTTTTACAATATCCACAAAAGTCACAATCAAACACAAATTTCAAAAGATATTTACCATTGTCATTACTAAATCGTGCTATCTTAAAGGGACTTGGTAACATTGTCCAAATCCTCAAATTTAAATTGGAATTCTAGCGGTTCCCTCATACCTTGTTGTATTCGTATTAACAAAAAAAAATCATGGGACAGGTTTCGGTTTTTCAAATTTCCCTTTTGTTAAAAAGATATTTATGATTGAAGTGTTCAGGTGCTAAATTATCCACGGGACCGCGAAAACCGTGTACTAATTGAGTGCAATGAGTTAGTGAATATCACTTTGCATTTTTGCTCATTACTCGGCCATATAATGTCCATTTAACTTGAAATTTTCACACAACACCCAGTGGACATATTATATAACAATTATATCAACCACTTATCACTTTTTGCACATGTCAACAAAGTTACTAGATCCCTTTAACAGTATTATATAACATCAACTTTCCTTTTCCTTTTTATTTTCGCAAATATTACATAAAACAATGTTTAAATGTGACCTGATTTTATAGTATTTTCCGGAAATGATATATATTTATTAAATGATTCCATAATTTTCTGTAAGCGAAACCCTTCTATAGTTATATTTTTCGCTTTAACTTTTAAGCATTGTATACCATAATACGGAATATCTTGAATATGAATGATGTTATTGTACAATGATTCCAGGGAGATATTCCATTAATTTTCATGATTTTATCGATCTCTTTTGGTGGAATCTTTAATGGTAATAATTATGCGCTTTGGGCTCTTTTTGGGGGGTGAATATTGCGCAATATGAATATTCAATATTTTCATTAATTATTAATTTTAAAGATTCAATGATCCAGAAATCGATACCTAGAAATTAAACGGAAATGGACTACGTTCCCAAGTTCATGTTAGATCATGGTAAATGAAAGACGTTTGGCAGGTCAGAGAAAAAAGGAGGATTAGAAACAAAGATACATATATATGCGATTAAGGGTGGAGCAAAGTATATACAGAATAATGCAAAGGAAATAGAGGGAATGACAAATCACACGCGGAACTCAGCGAGTAAGAAAAGTACAAAAGCATAATAATACATATTAACTGAATAAGAAAAATTGGCATAGTTCAAATGTCAAATGTAGATATTAAATATATAACGTTATGTTTTTTTTATGAAAAACGCATTGCGAATTTCTTCGGTTTTGGAAAGCCTTATGCAAGAAACATTTATTATTATTATTATTGTTATTATAATTATTACTATTATTATTATTATTATTATTATTGTTATTATTATTGTAACTATTATTATGAAAAGGCAAACAAAAAGTAAGAGAAAATGAAATGTTTGGATATAAAAAATGAAAATCTGTGCTAACAGTGACTTCATTTATTTACGTCTTCAAAATCAGTTCTTCGATTTATTACGAATATTATGAAGCGCTGTGTGGGGTAAAAAAAAGGAAGTTACTTATTAGTATTTAGCAAAGGGTGGGGGCCTACCTCCTGTAACCTTATTCTGCTTTACATGTCAAATGTACATGGAAACGTCGTTACATGTCTTCTACCTTGGCAGACTTTGGCCGAACTATTGAGGTAGAACGATGGGGGCCATAAACCACCAAATCGCACCCTTTCTGTTGAGGCTCTTAGCTCCAGCCATTGAAATCAAGGAGAGCAGTGCACCGTTCAATCCATTGTTGTATTATCCCCCCAATTCGAGCCGACGCCCAAAAGTTATTGGAATTAGTGGGCCCGGTTACGTAACGAGATCGGAGCCGCTCCACTCCAAATTCTAAAGAACCGAGGATGGATGACAAATACCGACCCATCTTTACATAACGGGAAACCATGCACGTACAGCAGGCATGGCGGATCGGAGTTTGTCAAATCACACCCCCAGTCGCACACAAGAAAGTTTCCTTTCCATTAAAGCTTACATGAATGAAATACGCGACGTTGATTGGCTGATTATCAGATTAGGCATACATCTGATAACTTCTTATGTTTTTGTGCGATGGGAACCGGGTCGTGAAATAATGATTTTGGGTGTAACCGGGATAACATGGCTCAGCGCATCCTCGGTATCTGTTTTTTGTTGTATTATTATTTATTTATCCGGTTGATGGAACCGTTATATATATTTCCCGTGGTAATCAAGAAAATATTGTTTACTTATCATGCTTATGAAGCGTAATTTATGTCATAATAAATGCAACTACATGTACATACAATTAAACCTGTGTATAGTGACCACCCAAAAGTGGTCACTGTAGACAGGTTTCATTCCTTTTTTTTTCTCTGCATGGGATCACTTGTGTTGTTTACTATAGGCAGATTGGTTGCTATAGACAGGTGGCCACTAAGACAGGTTTGATTGTGCAAGTGTATTGTGGCATAGCTGTATCTGACTTGGATTAGATTTGTGCTTTTACTAATAAATGTATTGCTATTAGTTTCGTTATCATTTCACATAAACCATGATCAAAGCAAAATTGACATATATTTATAATTTGTATTATTATAATCTTTATTGATTGAAAATGAGCAAAGAAAAATAGGTTTCGCCGGAATCGAACACGAGACTTCCGGATTGTCAGGCGGTGCTCAACCATTGATAATAATCTTTACAAATTAAATGACATTGAAGAATAGTTTTTAAAACAAAATGTTAAGGGATTGAGTGAGACAAAATGATGAGAAAAGACTATCATAAAATGTTTAAAAAAGCGAAAAATTAATAACAATAAACCCCAAAAGAGAACTGTTACAAGTTAAGCTATGTAAAGCAAGAACACGTTATTATACGGAAAATCTATTCATCAATAATTATTACACAATGAGGTGTATTTTCCAAATAATAGAATGATACACCCACAATAAATGACATGGATAACAAGTTAAAGGGGTAGTACAATTTTGGTAAGGCTGAACTTAAAAACCCAACCTGGACAGTAACATTATAAACTAATAGTTATAACTCCACCATGCTCGAAAGGTATACAAAATTACAAACGACTAAGTAAAAAGCCCGGTTTCATTATTTAAAAAAAGACCCATTAAAACACAAAAGGGCGCTTTCTGAAAAGGCATTGGTTTAAACCATTTTTCATACAAAATTATGCATGTGATGTTTTATTGAAATAATGATTAAATAGAGAGATAATCAACAACTATTTAAAAAACGCTTTTGAAAATTTTTGAACAATTGCAAGCATTTTCTAATTTAAAAAAAAAATCATCTAATTATTTGGGCCCCAAATAATTATAAGATCAGATATATTTATTGATATTTCAGCCGTTTCTGGGTAGATTTTGACCAAATAAAGTTTGTTCTGCCATTAAAATTGCATGTTCTCTCAAATTCGACACTCAGTTTTTCAATACCTCACACAAAAAATGTGATGTGCAGCGCCCTCTCTACCAAAACTGAACTACCCCTTTAACATTTAGCATTACAACTTGCGAAAAAGTAATTTGTTTTATTTGACAATGTTACTAGATCCTTCTAAAAGGTGTAATGGGAAATGGATTAGGCCTATATTTTCGGATATGGCAGATATTTAGGTTGAACCATGCAGATTACATAACTCTATTGAAATTTGAATACCTAGTATTCATGAAGAATATACAGCTCTATTTCAGACTATTAATCTCTTCATACTCTAATTAATTAACTTGTAAACATAGCATTATCATCTTACCCATGCAATGTGTGCGTTGTATGGACTTGCGTGTGACTGTGTGACTGTTGTAGTTTTTTTTTTTCTTTTATTTATGTATGTTATATGTTTTTCTAATGATTGTATTTGTATCAAATGTGTAAAATGCTATATACTTTATATTTAGAAGGGGGCTACTGCCTACAAGTTTTTACTTTTTTTGTAGTCTCCCTTTTTCAATGCTTTTATATATATTTATTGTTATATTTATATGATTGATACATGTATTATATTATACTTTGTGTTTTTAAGATTGAAATTAATATAACGAACGAACTTTAACTTGCATGTCTTTTTTGTTGCTTTATGAAGCTCGACCAGTACTAATTCTATATTTAAATTGTCTAGTAAAAATGTATAAAATGTATAGGATATTTAATTTCCTTAAATAATACAATATTACATACAAAATTCAGCTCCAAGCTCCCTTCAAGATCTAGAAAATATAAAAGTAGTGAAACTAACTACAGCAAGCATTGATGTAATACGTTCATCGCACGGAAGTATTTCTATACTTCAGTGGATCACCAACACTGACCTCTACGCTTAGATTCAGTGCCAACATTTTGACAGCAGGGGGCGCTGCTGCTGTTCTGTAAAACTTTCTAGTTGGGCTTCTAGTAGTTTTATATTGTATCTCAGTGCCCAGAGCCGTATCCTGTTCATTGAAGCAGTATTTTGTATTCTAACATTTGAAAAAGATCGAAATATCAACACAAATGAATGAAAGAATTATAAGAATTATTTATGATTTGTAATAACGATGAATAATACATTTCACAACTATTAATGTCTCCCTGCGAGAATGTCGACTTTGTACACAGTTAGCACATATCACTTTGCATTTTGCTCATTACTCGGTCTTAATAATAATAACATGCATTTAACATTGACTTTTCACAATCACTCAGTGGGCATCTCATATCACAAAAATACATATTGAATTTTTTTGATAAATTTGATAAACGCTTTGTTAGTTTTGAGCATGTGAGTAAAGTTGAAAACTCCCTTTCAATAAATACTTCCCTTCTAATCTTTACCCTGTTACACAACTCTTAAAAAAGTAGTCGAACATTCTAATTTTATCATTTATTCCTGAATGCTTGAATTCTCCAGACTCTCGGCTTTCCAGTGCATTTGGAACATAACTTTATGCTTTGAAAATACATTATTGAGAAATGGTCAGAAATTGTGCAATGACAAAGGCATCTATTTTCGATTTTTTTAAGTGGTTAATTAATGTATCTTATTTTTCCTAGGAAGAACAAATTGCACTTTAAAAGTAATTGCAGTTACACACCATCTAATAAAGTAGATCATCATAAGCAGACAAACCAGCGATACACTACACAGAAAGGCGACGACATCCAGCAAGTAGTACTGGACGAAGTTAAGATTCTCTACGGGAGGTCGCAAGTGGCGCCCTCCAAACTTGATCACGTGGTCGATCCAAAATGCTGCCTTGTCTGGCGCCCGCATTGGTCGACTCTTTTTAATGGCAGATATTCTCTGAGCGGAAGCTGCGTAGCTGTCAGGAGAAGAACAAATAAATAGTTAAGAAAATCATGAAAGATAGCTTACAACAAATTATTACCATCACCATTGATTATTAGTTGAGAAAATTGACCAAGTTAAAGGGAAAGATACAGCAAGAAAATAATTGTTACAAAAGAAATACCCTTTTGTTTCAGTGAAAACTCAACAAGTCTACAACCATAATCATTTTAATTGACATACCTAGTGACTACGTTTGACAGTATAGCGCTGTTGAAACAGCCGACGACAAGTTTAATAGGGTTATAGTCTAGCTGTATGTCCATCTCAGCAATGATGCAGATGCAGAGAGGGAGGGCACATGCAGACTAAAAATAATGTTCTCTTGTTTCATACTAAGCCCTTTATATCATCAAAACAGACTAATAATGGAAGGCTAAGCTATTGTGGTTTATTGACTCTGGGCCCATAAGAATGTCCATCTTGTTACAACAGTGGCGTTCACCTTTTAATAGTAGAGGGCGTAATTATCTACGCACCATGCGCACTCGGGACATTTTGGGCAAACAGACAATTTGATCACCGGGGTTCGATCTACGCATACTCCTAGGCGTATGAGATGTGCGGGGGGGGGGGGGGGGGTGCTAGGGGGCTGCAGCCCCTAGATAGTCATAGAAGCGGCAACATTCGGGAAAAAACACGTCACATTCGGGGAGAATGACGGCAAATTCGGGAAAACTCATGTCATAATCCAATTCGGCCAAACAATTATGTCACATTCGGGCAAATTATGTCATTTTCGGACTAAACCATCAAATACATTCGGACAACAGTGTTACCTTATATGCCTTGTCAAATGTGCACAACGACAACGGGTTGGATAAAGTATTCGGGCAAAAGACCTCAACCCCTTAAACAAAATCTGTCCGTATAATTATACACCCGTGCATGGTTTTCCGCCCGCGAAAACTAAACGTACGTACCTCGGGTTGTTAATGACCTCGCTCAGAGTGTCGTGAACGACGTCGACGCTGAGTGACCGCTTGTCGATCCGCTTCCCCATGCCGCAGGCTTCAATCCTCGCCGCGACGTCGAACTGGTCATTTATCAGCGGGATGACGATGACGGGGACGCCGTGGAAGGCGGCTTCCTGGAATCCGTTGTTACCGCCCTGGTACAGGAGCGCTCGGGTTTTAGGGTGACCTTTATCCAACGAGAACAAGAAACAAATTATAGGCTACTTTAGTAAGATTTACTAATATAATGAAGGGTATGACAACAAGAACGTAAAGAGATTATTAAAGAATACGTTCCTACGATTCACCAGCGAGGTAACGACGGGGATGCCATGGAAGGCGGCCTCCTCGAATCCGTTGTTACCACCCTGGTACAGAAGCGCTCGGTATTTTATGGTAACCTTTATCCACCGAGAAGAAGAAACGATTTATAGACTACTTTGCTGTGATTCACTGTATAGCGGAATGACGACGGCTAGGACGACGTGGTTGGCGGCCTTCAGGAATCCGTCTCAGATTCAGAAGCGCATATAGGCGTAGTATGGCGTTGAGGGGGGGGGGGGGGGTACTGAGGGGGCTGCAGCACCCCCAGCCATATTCGGGCATCAAGCACCTCACAATGTACTACTAAATCACATACGTATGTTACCGAATTGCGATTCTATTTATTGAGATCTATAATAATGGGGAACAACTTCTTACCAAGTAAATCGTTTTGTGGAAGCCAGTGCATGGTCATTACATTTGTTGGGACATCAACGTTTTCCGATGTAGGCCCATCCAGTTGCCAGATAACTTTCTGCGGTAATCTCCGGAACACTTCGGCAAACATCGTCACTAGTTCGGGTCTGGCCGATTGGATGGAGGCGAAGAAGGTCCCGAGACTGAACACGACGACGCCATGTTCCCCAGAGCTCTGCATGAATGCTTCCAGATCCTGCATTTAATGAGGACATTCAATGAGAGTCAGTATACAACTATAAGGAGCCTAGTTTTCGATACTAGCGGAATCTTTTTCAGGGCAAAAATTACAATGAGGGCACGTATAGAGTATGGACTTTAAATACACATGAACACACACGCGAACAGGGGGCAAAGGAGTCGGAGACACATACAGAACATATATATAATTAACATTATTACAATGAGAGTGAGGACTGTAAAGCCAATCCGAGAATGTTCAAGATTCATTTCAACTATGCTCTCATATGCAAACAAAAACATGACATAAATTAATGCATTTTGGTTTTCAACCGATAGTTATTTATAGGCCCTTCCGTCTGTATTTGATAAAATAACTGCAGCTCCCTCTACATCCCCATACACGCAATGCAATATTTAATTGACCTGACCTCGGGCAGTGGATCCGCTAGAGAAGCTGTAAGTCCCCCAACAGGTATCACGTTAGGAGACAGCGGTATCGGAAAGTCATTCGCAAAATCCAAGCTCGCCAAATATAGATCGATGTCGCAAAAACTCAAGCACGAAGGATCGATGTGGACACCGGTGCCGACTATTTGCTTAAGACGCCTGAACGGTGGGACAATGGTTAGAGACACAACTGCGCGCATCCAGATCGAATGGAGAATGTTGCGCAGTCTCTTGAAGAAGTCCATACGGTCAGGCAGTCCAGAAGCGACCTCCGGTTGATAGGCGAGGTTGAAGGTGGATCCCATCGAGGCGAGCTCCCCGACTCTGGGCGTCACGGTAGCGGATAATGCAACCATCGTGAGATTCTTCCGTAGATGTTTTCCAGAACTGTTGCGTAGCATCTCTCTGATGTACAACCCGCATGGCCAAGTGACATCCATTACAATGGCGTCCATGACCTCTAGTCGCTCCATTAGCCGTGTGTCCGTGAGTACGGTCTCGCAGCTCCGCACCTTTTGCCGGACCAGGCTTTGAGTCATTGATAACCGACCTGGCAAGCTCTTGAAGGCGTATCTGTTGTAAATGCCAGACAGCGGGTCTCCATGTCTGAACACCTCAAAGGAGAAGTCGCTGTATCTTGGATCCATCATCCTGTCAACGTATGCGTCGCTGATGAGGAAAGTCACATTGTGACCGAGATCCACCAGGCTGTGTCCGATAACAGATGCCGCCAGGAAGTGACTCCCTTGTCCATATCGAGCCGAAAAGAGAACATTGGCCGCTTGTACCTCCATTGTGGTCAGGAACACAAGGACCACAACAACACAAACTATGTGGATCAAAACATTCGCCATCTTAGATAGAGAATTCTGCTTGTTCTAAGCACACGTACGAAAGAGCATGAAGCGCAAATATCGTACAAGCCTTGATTACCAATCACACCATTATAAGATCACAATTCATTACAAATGACAACTTTTGGGGAAATCGAATTGAAGTAAAGTAGAGTTGTAGGCAGACCAGACTTTCTCAGCCTGTTTTGTTTTTACGCTCTATATAATACGTCCAGTAACCTCTCGCTGCGATGAAAGAAATAATTCAAGTGAAACTTACCACGCTAATAATATAAATTTTATGAGAGGAGCAATCTCTAGCTGTTTCCTTGATCAATGATCGAGTTTCGCGTTTAAGTACTTAAGTACCGAGGCCATATCATTGCCATAGGAGGTTAGGTGGGGAGCTGGGGCTTTTATATTTCACCGATGTTCGTGCAAACTGCATCTCATATTCAAGCACAAGTTCTATGGATTTTTGTTTTGACTTTGTTAAATTTAATTGTTTTTGTTTTCGTTGTTTGTTTGTTGTTATTTTTTTTGCGGAGGGGGGGGGGGGGGGGGGGGTCCGTTTAATTAAAGGCTACATCAGCACATGCTGTGCCAAATTAGAGGGGACCACCACGCAAAGAATAACAGAGGTTTCATATTTCATGTATTTGGTTCCGTCGTTTGATATTAAACAGATGTCCAACAATTTGCGAAGGGTTGTGTAGCTCATAAACCATGCAATTAATCACCAAAACTTACGAAACCAACAGGGCCTTTGGTTCCGTAAGCGCCAAACCTTTGCCAGTGTGCCAATGTCATACACGCGTACGTTTGGAGACAATAGAACCACGGAAGAAGCGTACGTCCTAGACACAAGTCTAGTCTTCTTCTGCACACCCATTAACAATATATACTTAAGTTAAGTAAGGTGATGAGTTTTCAACTATTGGTGCAATTAACTACTTAAATTATTACTTATCATTTATAAGAATATTATTTTGGGGTGTTGGTTCCCTTTATGCAAATTCTTCATGCCTCCCCCAACCCGCCCCCTTGAAATATAATGATAATTGTACCCATGGCCCTTATATAATCTCCCGGTCAATGCTTTTTAATTATACTCGATGATGAATTACCTTCTTGACCTTTATGATGGTTAGTAAGAGTTAACTTGTACAAATGACGGTACCACTTGATAACAAGAATGATACGATTGGTCTAAAGTTACAAAACAAATAAGGGCAGCCTAACCTTGGCTTACTTTATTACCGTAGCCCGTATTAAATCTTAGGTCGTCCGCTTTGTATATCATACATTGGTCTTACTCCAATATACAGAGGCCATAGTTCCATGAGAATAAATTACCCGGTACCCTACATTCGACTATTTTTCCTGAAGAAAAAACGTACGGTCTTATTCCAAAATTAGATGATTTCTTCTTCTCTTTATTCACACTAAGAAAAAATGGTTGATAAATGGTGCAAAGTAACGAAAAAAGGGTGCAGACTCGGCATAGGGTTAAAGTTGCACCATTTTATGCACCTTTTAGGGTGCATTTTGCTAAAGGGCAAAGTCGCATCTTTCTTAGTCTTGTTCATAAACCATGGTCCTACTGCCCGCATGGTTTTATGTACTCCTCTGTTAATACAAGATTCGTACACTCTATGTCAATCATCAAATATATCACGCACTATTATGAATGTATACCCTTATGGTTTTGAATGAATATGTGCCAATTTTATTTTAATATAATCTTGAAAAGAATTAGATGGGTCTGTAAAAACATATTAATGACAACTACGACCACAGCAAGGCTATCAACCAATTACAGGGTCCGAGAGAAACAATTCACTCACGGAGAGAAAACACATGTATTTTGTGTTTAAAGGCAAAATTGTTGATTTACATCACTGCTCTATTGGTTCTTGCGTGAAATAATAGCTCATCATGCAAGCAGGGATTTGAAAAACAGAGAAATTGGCAGTAACGTAATATGAAAATAGTTCTTCTTTACACGTAGATTCGCTACAGCCCCTTTGATTGGTCATTTGCGTGATAAGCTACCAAGCGAGAATCAAACAAGGTGCAAGTAACGGCGAAAGGTGCAGACTTGGCAAAGGAGTAACATTGCACCATTTTGTGCACCTATTTAGGTGAATTTTTGCTAAAGTACAAAGACCCACTATTCTTGGTTTTGTTCCTATACAACAGAAGGTGCAGACTTGACAATGCAGAGTATACAGTATAACCGGAGTAATAATAATTCGATGATCTAAAGACCAGTTCATTGCGTAGCCTATCATCAATGGTTGCTCATGGCAATTTGAAAAGCTTTTCAGGTTTGTCCGACACAGCAACAGCTGATTTGTGTACGATTTTGTATACGTATTGAATCGCATTTATATCTATTGAATAGTTCGACTCCAGGTCACCGCTGGACGGTCTATTGACTTGATTTGTTTGAATAACATTGTTTATGATGTTGGACCATCAAACCCAGAAATATAACATTTTGTTACAAAAGAGAAGTCTTCTTCGAATTCGTTCTATATTGGGAAACATAAGGAAACAAACAAAAGCAGATTCGATAAAAAAATGCTTATGCTGTTGACACCTAAAACACCTTGCTAGATACAAACAAGGTGCGAAATCCATAGAATTGCATAGTTTCAGTTGGTTATTCAATGAAGGGGCTGTTAGTCTTGCATTAAGGTTTTACACATTTGGTGTGCAAAGCCGCGCATCTTGTGTTAGAATCGATATAAATATTTTAATTGCAGTATTTGCATGTGTTTTGTTGAAATGGTTGCAATGGTTAGAGTATTTAACATTACTGTAATATGACGTCCAACACAAATGTTGGGTCATAAGCTACACTGTCAAAATTAACTGTACAATTATTCGGTTTCTTTGCCCTTAACATTATATCTTTTCACCGTTTATCAATGTTTCAGATCTTCCCTGTAAAATAACAAAAATCCTGTTAGTTTATAAGAAATAATATTGTATTGCAATTACCCACATTCAATGTTAATAAACTGTGTTCTCGTACTACCTACGACTGTCCCATTTTCCAATTACCCCCCTACACAGAATGGTACGATAATGAAATAGCTCGGGCAAAACTCTGTCTAGGCAACTGGAACGAAAGTGGTGCTCTGCAAATCTGGAGATACACAGGTTCAGTCGCTCATAAAAGTGGCTAAACCTTCATATCACTCAAGACAAGTGGAGGAATGCGGCAGAGATGCTAAACAACTTTTAAAGTTGTTAATAAACTTCTTAATAGAAAGCAAGCATCCCCACTACCTGAACATCAGTCTTGTGAAGATTTGGCCAATCAGTTCAGTCAACATTTTTGTTGACAAGATATGTAATATTCGGGCAAACTTGCCAGTAGCTCAATCAAATGAATCAATATGTGATACACCCAGATCATTATGTTCACTCTATGCCGTAACGCTTAACGAAGTAGAAAGTGTCATAATGATATCCTAACAAATCATGTGAATTAGATCCGCTACCCACTCATCTTGTAAAGAAGTGTCTACCAGCTGTTGCACCAGCTGACTCAGGTATAGTTCTACACGATCTGAAAAGAGCTGTGTAACGTCCCACTCTCAAAAAAGCCAATCTCGATAAAGACTCGTTACACATTTTCCGACCAATATCAAACCGACCCTTTTTAAGTAAAGTCATTGAGCGTTTGGTTTTTTCTCGTCTTTTAAATTACTTTACAAGAGAATAATCTTTTAGACAATCGCCAATCAGCTTATCGCCCTTTTCACAGCGTGGAAACACTCCTTACAAATTTCACTGACCATGTTTTGAAAGAAATGGACAACGGAAATATCACTGCTCTTGTATTACTTGATATGTCATCAGCTTTTGATACAGTGGAACATGACATTCTGATTCACAGGCTACAATCATTTGGTGTCAGTGGCGTCGCCCTCGATTGGTTTAAATCATATCTGTCCAATCGCTCATGTGTCAGAGTTAACGACGCCACACTTTATACCTCCAGCCTATCAGCCAAATTTTTGTAAGCACAATATTAGTTACCATTGTTATGCAGATGACATCCAATTGATTATTTCATTCCCCCTATCTGTTAATACTCTTTCTAGCACACTTACAAAACTTGAGTCTTGTCTTGATGACGTTAAAATTTGGATGGAAAGAAATGGCTTAAAGTTGAATGATGGGAAATCAGAGTTTGTATTATTTGGTTCGAAACAGATGTTGTCAAAGATTAATTATGACCAGTGTCAAATTAGGATTGGAAATTGTCATGTAAAACTTTCCCAAACTGTTCGTAACCTTGGTGTAATTTTTGATGCTAATATTTCCTTTGTTAGCCATATATATCATGTATCACAGTCTGTAAGATTCCAATTACGCAACTTAGGTTTCATTAGGAAGTATTTGTCACCCTCTGCTGCTGAATCCTTGATTCACACATTGATTTAATCTCGTATTGACTTTTCAAATTCTCTGTTCGATAATCTCCCATAAAAAGAAGTTAATAAGCTCCAACGTTTACATATTTCTGCAGCCAGACTATTTACATACACAAAGAAGTCTTCACACATAACACCGATCCTTCAATCCCTCCATTGGCTTCCTGTTGAGAAACGCATTACCTTTACAATTATATTACTTGTAAAGGCTCTTTTTAAATGATAACCGGGTTTTTACTTAGTCGTTTGTAACTGTGTATACCTTTCGAGCATGGTAGAGTTAAACCTATTAGTTTGTACTGTAATGGTGCAGGTTTTGGTTACTAAAATTCAGTTTCATAATATATTGCTTATAGGCAATTGACTGGATACGATGATTTCCGAAGTCAATTCTGTGATGTAGTGTGAGAGAGTTGGAAACGGGGCATCAAATTAGAGGGACCGTTCTTTCTTGGTTTAAAGACTATTTAAATAATAGACGACAATTTGTTGATTTTAAATTTAATTCGTCGTTAACTTCAACAATTAAATGCGGAGTGCCACAAGGCTCTATTTTAGGTCCCTTACTCTTTTTGATTTATATTAATGACATTGTAAACACATCACCACTCTTAACATACATTTTATTTGCAGACGACACTAATATATTTTATTCACATACAAATTTGAATACTCTCATTGAAACTTTGAATAGTGAATTAGATAAATTATCTAATTGGTTTAGATGTAATAAACTATCTTTAAATATAAATAAAACTAACGTTATATATTTTAAGCGTTTGCACTCTACACACGAATTTGTTGCTAATATATGTATTGATAGGATTCCTATTGTACAAAAAGATTCAGTTAAATTTCTAGGCGTAATAATAGATTCCAATTTGATATGGCATCCTCATATAAATAATATTTGTACTCAGGTTTCTAGAGCCATAGGTATATAATATAAATTGAAATACTTTCTTTCAAAAAGGACACTAATAACGATATATAACTCATTTATACTCTCTTATATTTCATACTGTAATATAGCATGGGGAAATAGTAGTGTGACGAAAATTAATACAATATTTCTTCTACAAAAGAAAGCATTACGTATATGCGCTCATGCGCATTTTTTAGCCAACACAGATCCTATATTTTATGAATTTAAAACTCTGAAAATTAATGATATACACACCTTCCAATCAGCAATATTTATGTATAAATTTTCAATCAATATACTTCCGAAACCATTCCATATTTTATTCCATATTTTTCACATATAATACTGATATTCATTCGTACCCCACCAGACATTCATCTGACCTTCACCTTAATAATCCTAAAGTTTTAATAGCCCATAAATCTATAAGACATCATGGACCCGACATTTGGAATAATCTGCCACAAGACATAAAACAATGCACATCCCTTTATTCTTTTAAAGCCCATTTGAATACAAATCTTATATTAAAATATTTAACTTAGACTCCCATTAAAACCTGATTATTTTATTCATGAAATTTGATAAATAGTGTATTTATGGATTATTTGTTATTTGTTGATTAATTGTCATTGGTATATTTTTTAATATTTATAATTGTTATGGCGCGACATTATTAAAAAAAAACAACAACGTGTGTTTTGCACCCGCACCAGCACGTACAATATACACGCACCCCTTTTTATTTTATACAATATAGAATAAACATACGTTTGCACTTGTACTGTTGACCCACTCAACACGCTTTTAATTTTGTTTATTCTTTTTTGTATTTAAATCTGTTTTTATAATTTAGATTGCTCATTCAAGTGACGAGTTAGTAATTATTATACAACACCTTTTTGGTACCATGTAGCTCCCCCCTCCCCCTCCCAGGCCACCATCCACTCAAGCTCCCTGCTTATGATGGTTGGTCTGCTGCATTTGTTTATTTGTTGTAATAATATACATACATTATTGTCACATTAATTTAAATGATTATATAACTATCCCTATTTCATTGTTTTATTATTATGTATGTAAAATTGTTTTTTTTTGTATATTTGATTTTGATTTCGTTAATAAATGCAGAAATAAATCTGCCTTAAAAAAAAAAAAAAATGTAGACAGTTGAAGACCTGAATATAAAAACGACCCGAGTCCAATTTTTTGCCAAATTGTGTTAAACATTGCACGAAACCAGATCGAGTATACATAACTAAACAAGACAATCCGCAAGATGAGAAGGCAGCAACAAAGACACACAGGACCAAGATGGTGAAAGAGGTGCTGGAAAGTAATGAAAGGCCCAAAATTAATCAATAAGAAACTGGAGGGAGGAAACAATAAATGGGGAATATCTGAATCATTTAAGGTTTGGAGATGATATATGCTTGTTAGTCATGATCTTCAGGAACTGCAGACAATGATCCAGGAGTTGAGCCTAGAAACTACAAAGGCAGGACTAAAAATGAACATTAAAAAGACCAAAGTAATGATGAGTAACCAGCTACAAGACCATATAATTACAGTTGATGGCATGACAATTGAACAGGTGGATAGTTACATATACCTCGGTAAAAAACATCCCCCTTGAAAATGAAATGGCAGGAGAAGTGCGACGAAGAATACAGCTAGCTTGGGTGATATTTGGGAAACTCAGCATCATACTCAGAGATGAGAATCTTCCAATCTCCCTCAAAAGACAAATCTGCACTCAATGTATAATTCTAGTATTATCCTACGGGGCAGAGACTTGGGCAACAACTAGGAAATTGGAAAAGAAGCTTCGAGTCACAGAAAGAGCAATGGAGAGGATTATGGTAGGAGTTACATTAAGAGACAAGGTCAGAAATGATTACTTAAGAAAGAAAACAAATACCAGGGATATTATACAGGAAATCAAAACAATAAGCAAACATAATTCTACAAAAGTACATAAAAGATGTGTATACACATTCGCATGCTCACAAACACACCCTAATAAATATAGAAATATATGATGTACACACACACACACACACACACACACACACACACACACACTCACAACATACTAACACACACACATACACACGTACGCACACAACACACCCACACACACACACACACACACACACCACACACAAACGCACACGAAAATCCCACTTTTTTGTATGCGCAACACATACACATAACCATATATATAATGTACATCATCTTTATTGATTCCAATAAATCCGAATATTACAAAGAACGAATCCAAACCAAGGACCATGACAGAATGTAAACATAATTCACCTTCTGACATTGGCAGCGTGAACAACAAGACTAACAAGAATGGTGTACAAAATACATAAATCATCGAGAAGCAGTATATCAAAGGAAACAAATGGAGTATTCTATTTAATTTTGGATAACAATTATACTCAGTTACATGAACATAGGCACCGGAAGTGGGGGAGGGGGGGGGGGGGGGGGTCGGACCCCTCCCCCCAATCCAAAAAGTGGGGGGGGGGGGGCAAAACGTGTTTTTGTCCCCCCCCAAAAAAAAAAACAAAACAACAACAACAACAACAACAACAACAACAACAACAACAACAACAACAAAAACAAGAATAGTGGGGAAGAAAAAATAACATGTATGAGCTAAGACTAAGACTAACGTTCAAAAACTAATTTATACATCCATTTTAAGTTTTCGCTGCGCGCTTCGCGCGCGAACAAATGTGGTCTGGGGTGAGTACTTTTTCTTTACCGGGCCACGTAGTTCCCGTGTAGGCTGACATTGCTCTGGCTGCTTGTGTGACGTGCACCAAATTGCACCATATCAAGAATATAAATGCAAAATCTTCCCCATGGGAGGGGGAAACCCCCTCCAACCCCCCCCCCCCCCCCCCCCCCTCTGGCTCTGCCCCAGCCCTCGGTCGCTTCGCTCCCGCATGACTCATTCTTGGTTGTAGGCTATGTTGTTGGATCATACATAAAGTGGCATATGGTTTATGTTGGAACTGTTTATGACACTAAAATACAATATTTGTGTGTGTTAGGGTGCATATTTATTAGTGTGTCAATTTTTGGTTTTCTTCGTGAAAATATATTTGAAATTTCTGGTCGATCAAATCATAACATGCTTTCCCAGATACTGTTAATCTTAAGCCCGAATTTCCTATCTAGGTATGCACCAGATTGCACAATTTCAAGTCCAAAAAATGCAAAAGCACCCTACCGTGGGAGGGGGACACCCAACTCCCACACCGCCCCCCCCCCCCCCCCCCCCCCCCCGCTCAGTTACTTCGCTCCCTCGCAATGTCTCACTCTCACCTCTGGCTCAAAGTTGACCAACCTGTGAGTGTGGTTGGGCATAAGCCCTTACACACACAAAATCGTGAGCCCCCTTAGGTCTTTGCCCCCCCCCCCCACCCCCCCAATCCCAAACTGCCTCCGGCGCGCCTGACTCAGTATACTTTGATTCCAATAAACTAAGGGTATATTACATTATTTGAATAATGAATCATTATGAGGAGTAAACAATTACGAAATTAGTCTTTCATTTAGTGGCCTGACTATTAAACAAATTATTTATATAAGTATATATTTATCATTTCTAGAGTTCCATGAACTTAATTTTAAAAAAGGTACGTTTCATCAATCTATCATTTACATAAATCAGAAGAATTCATCAGGAATGCGTCCATTTCACCAACAATGAAATACAAAACAATTGTTCCTAAAATGTCATCAGCATGTGAAAATCATAGAACAAACGTATGATCATGTTCTGCGTTATAACTAGTACATCTTTAATTTATCACGTATGCGTCAATTTCAACAAAAATTTTGTTCCTGAACTTTTAATCAGAATGTGAAAACAACTATAGAGTAGTACTAATCTTTTGTCAGGAAGTTAAGGGGCGGTTAAATTTTGATTTCAAACATACGGCACTTCAATTCTGAGAACGCCTCTCAAAAGTACAACATAATCTCCTAGTTTAACTCTTCAACGTTTTTCCTAACATGAAATTATGACTTTCGATTATTGAATAAAAAATACAAATTGACAGAAGAAGGAAAAACTACCTATATAAGTATAAACAAATATTTTAAATGTTATTCTAGTTAGGAATCGTTCTTATAAGAAAACATTTCTATATACATGCAGTTTGAATTAACAGACTTTTGAATATTCATTAAGATATTCATTATCGCACAAAACAATTTATGAAACTGAACTAATGTTTCAGATTATGGCATTCATTTGGAAGAGTTTGCACAAGTATCGAGCTTACACAAAATATATCTTTCAATTTAAGACAACTATAAACCCGCATCATTCCACCAATGCGCTAGCTATGATATGTAACACAATGAAACATGTAAAGAAAAATCAACTTATTCCCTAGTCATCTTTATAGCCCAGTCATGAAAAGAAAATCAAGAACTTTCACATTTCAATGGCATAAAACCGGGTGTGGGGTTAACCGGCCTCAAACAAAGCATAATACTTTTATAATATAGATTACATCATTTGCTGTAAAGGTTTGAATATCTTGCATGGTCTGATGGTGAATCAGAATCAAACTAAATATTGAAGGTTCCATGACATGCAAATATGCATGTTGACTTCTGTTTATCTGCGTTAGTGTACACATCAAATATTTGTCAGTTTGACCTTAATTGATTTGTATATTTTAGAAACATTTTCACATGATTTTCTTAATTTTTCTAAACCCCGCCAGAGTGAAATTCTAGTTGAGACATCATCAGTCAATAACTACTTAGTTACTAATATGAACAATAAACGGTGGAATGCATGTTCGCCCAATCTGAACGCCTGCTCATAATTATTATGATGCCACGATGCTATTATTTATAGCATCGTGGCAACGGTGGCATCATATCGACAAGTTTTAATATAATTCCAACTCACAACATTTGTATTTCTACAGCAGTTTCTAGTTCAGAAAAACTCAACCGTCATTAGGACAAGAAAGGCACTTATAAGCTATTGTATAGAAACATGCAGTGCATGCTTTTATGAGCATAACATTATTCGTTTTGTCATTTTGTCTATTGTTCATCTCTTGACCAATGATTAACAGATGATGTCACAACCAACATGTAGTCTTTTAAGAGGCGGGCCTTAGCAAAATGAAGAAATAATTGCTAAAATGGTTAAATATATACAAAAACATTTTAAGGTCAAACAATGTACAAATATTTGATAATACGTGTGGTTTGCGGTTGTACCATGTTTATATGAGGAGAGGATTGGTGAGTCGTGAAAAGGACTGTTGGTAGTCCTGGGTCCCGTTGCAGATAGAGATACAATCGATTGTAAGTTACGATTAATTGTAAGTCAGATCATGTCTTTGTAAATGCGCAAATCTGATTGGTTGAAACGCGGACATTTTCAGACTTACAATAATACAATAAATTGTAACTTACAATCGATTGTATCTCTTTCTGCAACGGGGCCCTGGAAAGCTGACTCTTGGTATTCTTTCTAGGATAGTCCTGAGAATGACTGTGGCAGTCCTAGAAAGGACTGTTGGTAGTCCTGGAAAGGAAATTTTGTGATTTGTGTACAAATCATATGGAAATGGATTTTTTTCCCCTAGAATACACTAAACCTTGATTATTTTTCATTCTAATCACTGCAATTGTTTAAATTTGAGCTAAAATGCTTGGATAATGGTAAATAATTGAATCCATTGAAAAAGATAAACATAAGTCTTAAAAACAAAGAAATAATATATAATTCCACAAACAAAGATATAGCCTACATGAAGACAATTTGGGCTGTCGCAATTTATAATGTTCAAAACCGGTTAATTTAGAGAAAAAAGGAATATTCCTGTTTGGTGATTATTTAGTGATTTACAGACAAAAAGGGGGTTTCAGCATAAATGTGCATAATTAATTGAAAATGTATTATTTTCAAAAAAATATGAATGCAATCTTGTAGATTATGTCGCAAGCTATCTGTGTGCCAAATTTCGTGGCGGCCGCGCGTTCGTCGGCGGAGATCTCAAAGGGGTGGAATCCAGCCCCCACCCTCCCCCACCCCTGCCATAGCATAGCCAAAATAATCCGGCCTGGTTAGGGTTAAGCATTTATTACTTTAGAACTTTGTGTATATACAATGAAGGATATAATTATATTATTTTATGACTAAGTAAAATACGCGTCGTTGATTGGCTAACACAGTCACGTGATTGCCATATTAGTTTTGACTGTTACATGGCAAAAGCACTGTTAACCGCATGGCGCGCGCTGCATAAGAGATTGTATTATGATGTCACAATGAGAAGCAAAGTATGTTGTTTTTTAATGATTTCAGTTTCAATGCATGAATGTGAATATTTAAACACCCGGATTTAGTCAGATGATACAACAGTTGTTAACTTTGCTGTCGGGTAAATTATGAAATGTCCCCCTCGGGATTTAAAATGCTATTTCGTGAAGAAAATCAGTCCCTCGACTACGTCTCTTCTCTCAATAGCACACTCAAATTGCATAGTAAAACCAAGTAAAACCAAACGCGCTTTCTTGCATAATACACGGTTACTGGTTGTAAGAGGGTCTCCGCAACAGACTAGCGTAGGCCGTACACGTTAAACCGTCGATGCGGACGCATCCATTATATGAATAGGGTACGTCATTACAAAATATGTTGCTTTCTTTTAAAATAAAGAGTTGAAATTTGATAAGGATACAAAAAAGGTATTTCTATGCTTCAGTTTTACTCTGATGTATCTCATATTTGATCATTAGAATAGTTATGATAATATTAATATCCGATACTAAAATGAATCCCTTAATACATGATGGAACACGCCACGAGTCAGGCAGAGGTTATCCGCATCTAGCGATCTGATTGGATAATGTTTTCATCGCATGAATTAATAATGCCTTATTTAGTCTGCTCATTAATAATTTACTGCGTGTTAGGTTCATAAAGGCTCTATATGGGAGCCAGTTCATCCCGCTCGCTGACCCCATGCTCTCTCACAGCTAGCTAGCTCGCGATCGCATAGAGAATCTCCAAGCCATACAGAGCCTTGACTAAAGGCTACAGTACATTGGGTATTAATACACATTTGTAATGGTATTAATACACATTTGTAGTGATATTGTATAAGTTTTGATACACGTAAAATTATATGCATGCTCAAGCCGATACAGAGACTGTTAATAGGATATCTATGCAGGCAACTGAAGACGGTTTTGATCACCATAATAAATTTTGCTCAAAATTAATGACATGTATGAAAATATTTAGTAAATTACACCCTGCACCTTGCACTTTCACTTACAAAGCCCAAAAATGTTTGCTACCTCTGTATGTTCTTGGTTAATATGATTTGTTTTGATTTTATATATAATTTTGTTTGTTTTTTGGAATCGGATGCAGGTGCAAAAAAAAAAACGAAGGCGACCAGAGTGCATCTCTATGCATCGGGGGGCCTAGACTGATTCGTCAGTTGAGAAGCCTGCTCAACGTACCGAGCCGGGTTGGCCCGATGATGCCTTTAATTTTGGTTTTGTTTATTGATGGTCTGAAAACGTTTATGCACTTCAAAAAATATATACATATGTATATAATAATAATAATAAAAATATTAAAATAAAGAAAATAAATGAGAAGAATGAAACAATATTTACTTTTTTGGCGAAAATATTCAAATTGAATGAACCGCCAATAAACATCAAACAACAACAACAACAACGGGGTGGCTGCAGAGAGACAAAGAGAGAGGAAGAGAGATGAGAGATTTAGACCCTTCAAAGTTGACATGTGTTTTTTGTTTTCTATGTTTCAATACATCCATTCTTGTCCATACATTAAGACATCAACCTCTCTGTCACTTGTTAATTGTCTGTATATTCCGGAAATAATTTCCCCACCATTATTGCTTTTACATAAGACACACACACACACACACACACACACACACACACGCACATACGCACACAATACACACGCACATACGCACACACACACACACACGCACACACACACAAACACACACACATACACATACACACACACACCCCATCAATAGGCGCACCCAGGACGAAGAGGGGAGGGGGGGTTCAACCCCCCCCCCTTGATGAAAAAGGCCTGTTTTGGGAAATCACCCCCCCCCCCCCCTTACAAAATTTGAGCGGTGTTGAGGCC